>CAJFCO010015341.1:0-38910 GCA_904066015.1 Synergus gifuensis
GTCTCTATGATAATTGCGCGGGGTAGCCGACCGACGACTCGCAGCACCGCTGCTCGTCGGCGTGCCCCTGCCCCCTCGCCTACACGTAGGCAAACCATGTAACAGCCATGTTACAGTCCTTTTTAACTGTCCCAGTCACATATTTTTGACTGATGTCAAGGATAACTGCATTTGAGGAAAATTTCTTCTCGCAAAGTCAGGTCTTCAAGTTTGGGAACAGAAGAATTTTTTGAAAATCGGAAAAAGATGTTCCGGTGTAACCACTATAGGTCCATACATTAAAAATAATGCAGCTAATTTATTCTATACAAGATTCATCATTAGAAAAAGTTTAGGGTACATAATATTTTTATAGCTCAGAGTCAGCAGCCTGAAATACGATCCGATCGCAATGATTTTTTAATCTAATATTAAATCTAGCGTTACAGTGTGCAGGTTATTTTATGCTGATCAAATAACAAAGTCGCTGGAGTATCTATTAATTTAATCCCGTATGAGTGTACGTACATTGTTCATTACTATTATTATTTCAATAGGTCTCCTTCAACGCACAAAATGTCACCATGGGTAAAAGAAGTATTTATAAACTGGATTCCTCGGATATTAATGATGCGCCGGACACCATATTCAACTCCAGACTATGACGATACTTGTCTTGATAGCGGCTACACAAATGAAGTTGATTTTAGGTATGGTACAATTTATTCAGAATACTTTCTTGATGATTTGTAGAGAATTGTTGAGATTTTTCAGAATAAAGAACCACAGCTTTAATAAAAATACAATCCGTTTACTAATAATGTTCAAAAATGCGATTGACCGATTGTCCTGCCGGTAAACAAAAGCTCATTACGAGTCCATTAATAAATACTCCTATATCAAAACATCAATTAAAAATACAAATATAATCACTTAAACAATTTTGCCATGTTTATTTTCACTTGGATATTTTTAAAATTCTTTAACACCTGCTTTTCGGCATAATTTTGGTGGGTCGCCTCAGCAGTACCACTAACAATAAGATATAATTGAAAATAATCCATTTTTCATATTACATATTCTTCTATGACAATAAATAGTGTAACAAATAACTGTTTTTGTCTGAACTATTTATTGACATATAAGAATATGTAATAGTAATATACTATTATATATGTAATACGTAATATAATATAATATGTAATAATAATATACGTTATATGTACAATAGATTTTATTGTATTCATACAAAGATTTTATACTGCTCAAAATTAACGTCCCGATTTTTTTTTGCTTCTACGAGTCCGAACGCGCGCTCTAGCGGGCGGAGATGATTCCTATTTTTTTAAATTTTCCCGCGTTAGCGCGTCGCCTGTATTGATCAATAAGGAAGAAGTCCACGCATTTCGAGATATTTCGATATTAAATGTGTATGATCTTTTTAGAATAGGCTAAAACAAGGTTCCCGATATTTTCGCTACTCAAAATCAGTCTCAAATTTTTCTCCTCATCGAATAAAAGCTTCTCGATCATTTTATCACTCAAAATAATAGACCCAGCTTTCTTGCTATTTTAATAAACGGTTCTTAACAATAGTTTATTACGTCACGGTTCTCTTCGAGGTGAAAAGTTTCACAAAAATGGATTAAAAATTGGTTAACGCAGAAAACTTTTATATAATCTGTAGATTAAAAATCAGCTGAATTTTAAATTCTAGCTTATCCTATTAGAATGTTACGCCTACTTTAATTTTTTAACATTATAACCATTATTTTGATTATAACTAAAATTTTTACACTCAGATTTGATTTAAGCAATTGGGGATTTTTAACAATTGAGAAAAGTTGAGCGCCAGCTTGTTTTTGCCAGACTAGCACAGATCGCGGAGATGGCGTGGTAAGGGAAATTTCATTGAATTTAATTCATAATGGACGTTATTTTATTTCAAACAATTATTCTTGTTCGTGAATTGTTGAGAACACTACTAATTTCAAGTCGTATCAATTCTAATAGTGATTTATCAAAAATAGAAAGAGAGAAGCGTTACCTGTGACAACCCGTGTTCGGTAGAGGATGCGTCTACCACGCACCTGGCCTCGACCAATAACTGGCATGATTAATCCTCCAAGAAGAAATCCAATTGTAACAATTAATCCCACGGCAAAATAACCAGATTCAATAACAAAAACTGGGCTGCCTCCAGAAAATACTCATGGAAAAATCCTTTTTAAAAAATCAATATGGCGAAAAGCACTTTGAAAAAATTACGTGATAACGCCTGAGAACTTCGAGCACAGAGTGATCGAGGAACTTCTCTCTTCCTGCCTCGTGGCGTGCACGGAAACATGTAGCGCCACGAGATTACAATTAAATGACTGACCCTACTTAGGTGGTAAATATGGTAAAATTTCGACGACCGATAATCCTAATTGATACGCTCAGTCCAGAGATCGCGTCAAGTATACTGATCCACAGACAGCCGGCTGATCCAATATCAGATGACAGATGCTTCGTGATGTAATCTTCCCGATCATTTATGTGCATAGGAATCACATCCGTGCACCTTGACCGGGATCCTCTTCGGGCTTTTACGATGCTGAGCGGACGTCGGTGTGTGTGTGTGTGTTTGTGTGTGTGTGTCTGTGGCTCTGATCCTCCATGGGTCAGAGTTGTATATGCAACATAAAGAATAAAAGATACCTTGTGAGTGAGTGTCTTGTGAATGTGTGAGTTCTTTTTTTTAGGATTGTTATCTAATGGTCAGCTGATTGTTCGAAAAATCGGATCTGCTGAGAATTGAACTCGCATCTCCATTGTAGCAGTACAGTGTCCAATCCACCCTGGTACGGGAACTTATAAAGTAAATGCACCAGTAATCCTCACTGCTTTAGTTCTTGTCATATGGCGACATGGCGTAATATTTTCCATAAAACAAATATTCCTGTTTCCTCCGTATGAAAAAGTATAATTTTTAGCAAGTTTAAATATCCTGTCATCGAATTAAGGGGTTACACCACCCTGGCGCGTGGGAAAATAGGTATAAAAATAAGCATTTTTTTTGACGCAGTCATAAATTATATAAAATCATTGTTATTATACATATATAAACAGTACTTTTATGTATAATTTGAATCAATGACAAATTAAAAAAATTTTTAAATGGCGGAGATATGAGCCAATGAGTAGGACCCTTTTTTGAAAATCCTTGTTGATGCTGTACATAGTTTCTCGATCAGGCATTGTTTCAAAAAAAAAATTTTTTTTTGCTTATTTAGAAAGGTCATCGCTATCGTGTGACGTAGGGAAACAAATTTTTTTAATTTTTTGTAGAAATGACAACTGTTTAAAAAAAAATTTCTAATTTTTATAGAAATTTTGAGTTTAAAAAATTCATAACTTACGAACAGGACACCCAATCAAAAAAATCCTACGTCACACGATAGACAATAGTACACAGAACATTTGTTTAAAATTTTAACAAAATCGGTTGAGTATATCTTGGGATATCATGTACACCAGTTTGAAAAAAGTAGTTTCGAGAAAAACGCAAAAGAAAAAACAGTACGGTGCGAATGAGACCAAGTCGCGAAAAGCTGGCTAGAACTATAAAATGTTCATAAAATGGGCCAAATTCTGTTATTCACTGGTTTTTGGGGTCGCTAATTATGAATCCGGTGTCGAAATTTTCAAAAACAATATGGCGGATCCAAAACGGCGGACGAGTATGCTAAATAAATTTTTGATTATTTTCAAAATTGGTATAAAAGAGTTTTTGAAATCGCTGATTACGAATCCGAAGTCAAAATTAAAAAAAAAATGGCGGATCCAATATGGCGGACGACTACGTCAAATAAATTTTTGATTATTTTCAAAATTGGTATAAAGGGGTTTTTGAAGTCGCTGATTACGAATCCAAAGTCAAAATTAAAAAAAATGGCGGATCCAATATGGCGGACGAATTGTTTATAAAATTGTTTATAAAATTTGTTTATAAAGTAACAAATTGTTTATTTTCTTTCATGAATTTTGTTAAAAAACGGTTTTTATCTATAAATTATTCGTATTTAGTGCGAATCAATCGATGAATCACTATCAATCCCCTTGAATCCATTTTCACTCACTTATTTGTTTATAAAAAATTCAATAAATTTTTAACAAATTGCTGACTTTCCCGGATAGGTGCTTCATTTCTTCTAGTTATTTGAGATTGAATCCAAGTATTTTTTCTTTCCAAAAGAAAAAATTCTTTTTTTTATTTTTGATATTAAGTAAAAAAAAATTATGTAAAATTTTTTCTTCAAGATCTGGATCAAAATTTTTGCGTGGAATTTTATTAGCTTTCATTTAAAAGAAAACGTTCAAATCGGTTCAGAAATGGCTTCACAATATAAATTTGCCCGCGAAACTGTTTATAGCCCCACTGTGGGTACGAGCGGAACCTGAGTTTCAGTGACGCGTTCACTTCTAATTGCTGTAACTTCGGAAATAGTTTGAATTTTGAAATGATTGAACGCTTAAAATATTCTTAAAAATATAAACAATTTATCTAAACAAGAAAAAAAAATCGATTTTTTGAAAATCTCATGGTGGTGTAACCCCTTAACGATTCGTTTATTAAAATAGCCATTTTTTGTCCCTGACGATAACTAATGCATTGACATTATTTGAATTTCAATCGTGAATATAAGTTATATTTAATTAAAATTCATATTAAGCAAACCAAATTATATTTTTTAAACTATACACTGATCACTTCAATAATTTACGAAAATCGGAATCGTGTGTAATAAGATATTATAAGCATTTAAAATCTTTCATTTTACTTAATGTGACGATTACTGGTGTAATCTTAATGTAATTTTTACCTTAATCGATGTTTACTCATATATCGGATTATTTCATGCACACGATCCTGAAAATATTGTGAAATTGGGTAATTCTCCATTTTACTGAGACTTCGGTAATTTCTTGCGAACACTAGTTAAAACCTCCTGCTCTTAAATTAATTTCTAACGTCCTAAATTTTTACTTTGCTCTTGTCAAAGTTTCACAAACATTTTGTTATACTATACCATTTGCTATTTAATAAATATTAAAAATTATGCGTCACATTACCGAAACGTATCTCTGTTCCAACTTTACTGAAATTTTCGGTATAACTTAACAATCTAATTCTTTTTGTGTAGCTAGACTCTCCGGTTAAGTTTAATGAGTCTATAGTTTAAGTTTAAGTTTTAAAACTGTTTACATGTAATTGTCACTACAAACATATCTTTTTTCCAAATTTTTAGACTTTTTGGTCAGCTGCACTCCGATTAATGCCAGTTTTTAAGTTTTACCATTTTTTCAAAAAACTTTGTGAACGACTCGAGCAATTTTTAAAGTTCATAGAGAAAATAAATACAAAAAAATATACAATCGTTTTTTGTTTTAGTCATCTTGTGTAAGGTATAAAGAACAAGATTGTTACTTGTTCCTTTACTTCTGGCAAAGTTGTACCTTCACTTGATGCAGATATCGCTGAATTAGATAAAGCTTTGTAAAGTATTAATGAACTCTCTGTCACATTGAAAATTCACACAATTTTAGCATACGTAAAACAAAGCATATCATTTACATATTGAAGACAATAATGCATTACGCTTTTGGTTTAAGCAAAGCTGTGTATCAGTCCATTCTGGTTTTTTAAAAGTCTGGGAACATTTTAAATTAACAAATATTGCTCACAAATCTTATTTTTCTCAATTTTTAAAAGCTGTAATTGAATATTCATCAATTCATCTGTAGTTATTTTAATTAGAATATAAAGTTAATTGAATTATTTGATTAAAAGAAACTAAAAAAGTATATAAAGATAATTTAAAAATTCAAAAATAACAAAAAATACGAAAAAAAAGAAGGGCCATTCAATGACTACGTGCGCGTCTTTTGTTCTGAGCTTAGCTAAAAGTAGTTAAGACGCGTGTGAGCAAAATTGACTTCTATTGTAGACGTAGCATAAATATCTTATTCCAAATGAATTCTTGAAGAAACAAGATGACTGAAACAAACGTAACGTGGTCGATTTTCACCACTTTACTGATCCTCTTCCCAGACCGAGTTAACCTAAAAACGGGAAGTAAAATAGAACGGCCAGAGGAACTCCAGTAGATATAAGTGTATGAGAGCGAGAATGCATGTATGAGAGTTGCATAGAGAATGATAGAACTTTAGATTTAAGATTAGTACCGCTATATTTTGTATTTGCCGCTTACCTTTGCTTTCGAAGAACCCAACCTTAATTATTTATTTCACGCTTTAATATAGTTGTCTACAGTCTGGGATGCGTCAGTCGTCCTATTATTTTATTTCCATCCTCCAAAACTGCAAATCCAAACTGTTAAAAATATGCAAAGCTTTCATTGTTTACACCTGTCAAAAACAAGCAGACGTAATCATCATGGTTAGTCTTACTATCAGCCGTCAGGGAGCAGCAGCTCTCAGACCTAACGGTTGCGATAGTTACGTAAGACTACGACTGCGCGCTCAGACGGAAAGCTCCAAGAACACCCAGTTCCTCACTGGCCGTTCTTTAGCAAACACGTATAGAGTTTTCCGTGATCATATGTGAGAATTAGAATACAGTGATTGAGCTATTCCCATTTTTTCCTGCCAGGAATATTAATTTGATAGTTCTCTGGGTTCTTTGAAAGTATCAAGGTAGGCGACAGTGTTTTGATTCTCCCGATAAAAATGTGTCTTGAATTAGAGTTGCTTCTTTCTGTTACGTAACCATCAGCCGACGCCCAAACGTGGCATATCGCGGCATTTGTTTTACGATCAGTAAATTTGTTGAGAAGTGTAAATTTTTGAGTATGTTTTTTAGATGTTTAGGTTAATCCAAATTGAGTATTAATTTTGTAACGAGTGATTACGCCTGTGTGCGTACCGCACGCACACTCGTTACCATACCTCACAGTCGCCATCGCCGCTCCCGCACTCCCGTGTCTAGACTCTCGCTACCTAGCAACCGTCCCCCTCCGAGCCTTTCGTCTCCAGGCAAGTTCCTTAAAACAACCCGCACGACAATGAATCGGGAGTCTAGCTGGGCGAGACCCACCGAGCGGATCGTTGAGCTCTCGTCTGGTGAAAACTCAAGTTCTTTTCCTACCCACAGGAGCAACTGTGGTAGGCAAAGTACAGGCGAAATCGCAAGGCATAGGCGCAACTATCCTTGCAGATTTCCACATATTTATGCATGGAGAATTACCAACGCTCAGGCGCACCTGTCGTTGTCAATTCTCATATAAAAAATGTCACGTCATAGGAGCTACTATGCTTAGCATTTTTAGTACGCTATCTCTCTCTTTCCTATTCAAAGGTGTACAATTTCTACAGTCAATAGGATCACTTAAAGCTGTAGAAATTCACGTGAAAATATTAATAAATAGGAGCATTTATTATTAATATTTTTCCACCCAAGAATATTTCCTTATCATCTAACTCTCACATCTTTCTCCTGTAAATCCTGTCTAATAAATCGCAAAATAACAGAAATTAATTTACACTCAACAGGCGCATCTCTGAGTGACAAACTAAACCGACGGATAATATTTAGTAGGAGCACCTACAAATATTATCTATAAAACGCATTAGAGATTTATACAACCGAACCTTACTCTATTTTTCCTATCAGTCCTCCCTTCTCTCCGTACCGTCAAAACCGCTGAAGTAAGAGAACTGAGACGTTTAATATTGTATTCCGCAAAATCGCCTGTATGTCTAATTCGTTCACGAATCTGTCAATTTGTACTTTGTCTGACAAATCCGAAATATCTATGATTACAGGACGAATAGTCACTTCACCCGTCTTCGTTCAGACACATTCACTCAGCTACACACAGTCAACAAAATCAACCACACACAGACTCTTATTTCATTCTTTCTTTTGTTATTTTATTAAATTCACACCGTTAGATTTGTAAATTATAGGGAATAAATATTGTTATTATATTTTCCAGTAAAGCAAAGTTGTTCGATTTTCATCTAATTATCTTTAAAACCTGACCCTGGCTCGACTGAAGCATTCGATAAGATAATTAAAAATAATAAGATCTCTCAGAGAAAATCGGTACGTTACATGGCGTCCAAGCAGGGACACCAGAAAAACACAACGTTACAATTTTTATTTTGAGTTTAGAGAATTTGGAGTAGTCTTTGTTGAGCCAACGCCCATGTTATGGCTTTCCGTCATTTTGTACGATTGGCGTTGACTCGTTCATGTTAATGATTTAACGAACTTTAATAATTATTGCAATACGCTTTTCTTGAATTAATGATAATTCACAATTTATGAAACTTTGTGGGAATCTGTAATTCGACATAACGAAGGTTAATGATGCGGAACTCTATGTAAATCTTTACGTTCATTCAAACATCATTAAAACTGCCGTTTCATCTCATTCATCTATTCAAATTATGTAACATTTCTCATCTCATCATTTTTTAAATAAACTTAATTTCTTTTTACATTTAAATTTCGCTTGATTCGTTTTGCACCCCCTCGAAATTCCTCTCCACATGAGCTGGTTGAAGCAGATTTCAGGTTTTAGAATTTTGTGCTGATTTTGGGATTTAGAGAGATTTGAGTGGTGTTACATAACACCAGGTGCCCATCGGCTAAGTAAGTGCTCTTTTTGTTAGAATTTTTTTGGATTCCAATTTTGATAGCACTCGGTGGCAGAAAAGTCCCTATAAGGCCGAGGCTGTTTTCATACAAAAAATAATTGTATGTATTTTTTATTCGTACTTATTTTTTCTATGAACTTTAAAAATTTCTCGAGTCGTTCACAAAATTTTTCTAAGTAACGGTAAAACTGAAAAAGTAGCATTATTCAGAGAATGTAACATTCGAATAGGATCAGTTAAGATTTCAAATTCCACTGATTATTTATCTACAAATTATATTGTGACGTTGCAGATTTTGCAAGTCACACAATCTTATTAACTTCAATTTCAAATAAAAAAGATGAAAACTTCTGTGCTCTTACCAAGGGGCGAAATTCGGCACTCTTAATTGTTTTATTTTTGTTTTATTCTATTATTTTATTTTATATTTTCTATTTTCCTACCTCTTAAGAACTAATTTGTTAATTTTTGAAAAAGTAAGAGCTATTTCTTTATTTTTAAGTTTCAATTCTAATTTTTTTTTGAGAAATTAGAACTATTTTTATTTTTATATATTTTTTTGTACAATTTCCGAGCTCTGAGGTCTTAAGTCGAAATCTAGAGGATTCTCATCAACGTACGCAGCTTATTGGGTCCAATATCAACACTTACATCTTCAAATCATCGCATGGTTCCAAAATAAATTACATTTTATCTCTCAATCATCCCTCTTAACATCCAATATTGGATAGAAGGATTGATTTTGGTCTTCCAAGGTCCTAGGCGCACCCCTGGCAAGGATTGACCGTGGCGATTACCAGAAAATTCTTTGAAAGAATAGGTAACCTCGCCTATTATTATCTCTCATCTCTTTTCTGTTTTTGAACAGATTTCTCTTGGCTTTTTATTCCCTTTTCTCTCTCTGTTATTATATATTTTGCATCTCGAGCATCGATGGAGTAAGAGTTCATCTTTCAACACTATATCTTCGAAGTATTGCCGGCCCTGAAATCATCATCAGAAAGACGATTCTTCTGTCTAACTCCCTCTCGTAAGAAGGAGTTCGGAATCTCTTTATATATCAACGGCGGCTGATAACCTGCGAAAAGGAAGAAAACAGGACGACAGGATGGACAAATAGGAAGCGGACCTCATTAGCTATCCTTCTCTAGACCATGAGCTTTTACGGAAATTAGGCCTACGCGCATCAGCCCTTCTCCTTAATTTGAAAATCGTCAAGTTCCCCTGAACTTGACGAGCGAACTTGAGAAATTATATTCGACCTCTCTTTGAATTGTGAACCCAGCGTAACAGCACGTAACGTTTCCTCGTACTCGAAGGTTTTCATCAAAGTTTTAAAGTTTTCTTCAGTGATTTTCACCGAATTGCCTTTTTTTTTATCTTCTGAAATTTGTAATGTGGTAGGAATTGATTTTTTTTAAGTGATCCAGCCAAGATTTTAATTATTTATTTTTTTGTTATATCTTAGTACAATTTTATTCATTTTATTTCTTTAATGAAAGACTCCTTGGCTGAATCATGCTATTATTTAATTATTCTGATCTGAATTTATTGTTAATTTTATTATGTTTTATCTGTAAATTATTTTATCCGGAGGGCGGAATACCATAGGATGTTTCTAATTAGATTTTTTTCTTAAATTCATTTTTAAATATTATTTATGTTTAACTTATATGTATAGTCCCTGTTGAGAATTTATATATAATAATGTTTTAAATATCATATTTTTTGTATTAGGTGTACAACTTCGCTTCCGCCGTTTTTTGATAGATGGCTGCAGCGGTAAGTGTCGGTTGAAATAGAGAGGTCAAAAATTTCATACAGTAAGCTTGGACATCTGTCAACATAACGATAGCACCACATTAGTGAATTTGTGTTTGCATCAGAAGTGTATTCTCGATCGAAGATGTCAGTTTTCGAGCCAAATTCTCGTCATTTGCGGGAAGTGTTGATTTTCTGCTTTCATTTGAAGAAAACTGCGGCTGAGGCTCATCGAGTGCTCTCAAGTGCTTACGGTGACGCTGTTCTTAGTGAAAGAACGTGTCGTGAGTGGTTTCAACGCTTTAAAAGCGGTGATTTTGATGTCGAGGACCGGCATGGCGGCGGAAGAGAAAAAATTTTCGAAGATTCCGAACTGGAGGCATTACTTACTGAAGACTCGTGCCAAACGCAAGAAGAATTAGCAGAATCATTGGGAGTCACTCAACAAGCAATTTCTAAACGCCTCAAAGCCATGGGAATGATTCAGAAGTAAGGAAATTGGGTTCCTTATGAATTGAAGCCAAGAGACATTGAACGCCGTTTCTTTGCTTGTGAACAGCTGCTTCAAAGACAGAATCGGAAGGGTTTTTTACATCGCATTGTAACCGGCGACGAAAAATGGGTCCACTACGATAATCCCAAATGCAGAAAATCATGGGGAATGCCCGGACATGCCTCCACATCTACGCCCAGACCGAATATTCACGGTGCCAAGGTTATGCTCTGCATTTGGTGGGACCAGCTCGGTGTGGTGTATTATGAGCTGTTGTAACCGAGTGAAACTATCACAGGGGATCGGTATTGAACGCAATTGATGCATTTGAGTCGAGCATTGAAGGAGAAACGGCCACAGTATCAAGAGAGACACGATAAAGTTATCCTGCAACATGACAATGTTCGGCCACATGTCGCAAAACCCGTCAAGACATACTTGAAAACCCAAAATGGGAAGTCTTACCCCACCCGCCGTACTCTCCAGACATTGCTCCTTCCGACTACCATTTGTTCCGATCGATGGCACATGGCTTAGCTGAGCAGCATTTCCACTCTTATGAAGAAGTTAAAGAATGGATCGATTCGTGGATCGTCTCAAAAGACGCAAAGTTTTTTCGAGATGGTATCCGACAATTACCCGAAAGATGGCAAAAAGTAGTGGCTAGTGACGGACAGTACTTTGAATCATAAACAGGTAATCACTTTTTCAGAATAAAGCCTCAAATTTTCGAAAAAATCGGCGGAAGCAAAGTTGTGCACCTAATAATATTTGAGACCCTCCCTTTTAATTGAAAATGCTTATTTATTGCGATATAATTATGTTTTGAATCCCCTTTATTTATCTTAATATTTGAGACCACCCCTTTTAATTGAAAACAATTATTTATTGTGAAATAATTATATTTCTAAGACCTTTTTTTTTGTGATATTTGAGACCCTTCCCTATTAATCGAAAATGTCTTTTCGTAATTGTTGAGATTCCCTTATTGTGAATTTGAGACCCTTCCCTTTCATTGTTAATTTTATTGTTAATGTAATTTTTGGTATATTTATTTATTATAAGAGATTCTTTTTTATATTATATTTGTTATATGCCCGATTTATATTTATATATTGTTAATGTTTTCCATTGAAATTATTTTTTTTGAAATTCTTTTGTTGACTTGTTTTAAAAACATTTTAGTTAATAAATTCTTGTCAATTATAATTTTATCAAAACTCGAGCTTTCTGGTTTGACGAACCACCCCTGTCTACCATGAATTGTTTAAGACTGAGTTAACTTATTTGTTGTTTTTTTGGTTTTATCTTATTTTATAATTTATTTAATTAATTTGACGAAAATTTGGGAAATTTTCTTATCTTTATCTCGTTATCTTTATCTTTGTCTCTTTTATCTCGACGTGTTCGCGAGATAAAAGATAGTTAAATTAATAGTTAAATTAATTAATTTTGTCCCAAGAAAGGACTGGCGCCCAAGAATTTGTTTAAAATGTCTTAAAAAATTTTGGTTGAAAGTTATCTTATATCTAGTTGTATAAATAGTTTTGAGTCTATTTCTAAATTTATTTTTAAAACTGCTCATTTTGTTTAGTTATGGTTTTTCTTATTTTGGGGCCTTTTGGGCGTTATTTTAGAGACCTTTAGATAAATAAATTTAATTAAAAAGTAACGTCACAATTGGGCGCCCAACGTGGGGACTCGAAAAGTTAAAAATCCAAAAGTTGGTCTCTATAAAATCAGAAAGCTCGTCTTCTTAATATTTGAATTTCAAATGTTTCTAAATGTTTATTTCCAGAAGTAATTTTATTTCTTGTAACTGAAGATATTATGACTCATTTTCTCAAAGTCAAATATTTCAGAATATTTATTCGGTTAGTCCAGAATATTGGTTGGAAATATTCTGGAATGATCACGAAATGTCTCTGTTTCTTAAATTTAAAGTTTTTAATAGAAATCTTAGTGATTATCTTTATGGTCGGCTTTCCGGATTGTTGTTAATACATACACTTGTGTTTATATTTGGTATCAACTTGACATCTAGAGATTATAATAGCCATTGTATCTATCTATCTTTTCCTTTCTCTCTTATCGCTTTCGCATCTTATTTAATCGCTACCTTACTGCTTTCGTATCTCTCATTATAATTCCTACTAGAATATTATTTTGATATATTGATTTTAAATTTAAGTGATAGTATTTTCGAGACTCAAAGGTATGGCCGAGGAAAAACAATCAACCTCGTGGATATACCACTTAAATAAAGAACAATTAAGATTTGAATTAAATGAAAGAAATCTTTCTATAACAGGGAATTTTGAAGAGTTGCCCGAAAGATTGGTTAAAGCTGTAAAGCAGGGCAAAAAGGTTATAGACCCGTTTAAACCCACACACACTCTTCCTCGTGAAGAGGCTAGTAATTTGGAAGAAAATAATTCTGACCACTCTAACCATTCTGGTTCTGTTGAGTTTCTCTCGGATGGAAATCCTAAAAACCCCCCTTCACTACCCCCAATTGAAAAAGTCAACATTGCCTGTCAAACCGATTTATCTTTCTCTTATTTCGAAATGATCGATGACCTGATAAGAGAAAAGAGAATACGGGACAAAAGAGACACAGTTGAGAAAATTAATAGCCACTCTGAAAATAAAAATTATGAAATTAGAGACCCTGAAATACATATAAATAGACGTAATTCTTATGATAATTACGCCCCTAGTAGAGACCCGACCTTCGACCCCTTAGACCCCCATTTCAACGCACGTGGATCTAGCACGCTGTACCCCTCGCGTCATTCTGATATCACTAGAGACCTCTCTCCCTCCCGTTACACACACCCCGCCTATGACGACATACATCCTTCTCGTCGATCGCATGTTACCTTCCAGGACATGCACCCCTCTCATCGCTCGCAAGCGACTCATGTAGAGTCCCTCTCCTCTCGTTATCTGGACTCTCCGTATGACGACCCTTATCTTTCTCGCCATTCGCAGCCAACCTGCGGAGATTTCCCTCTCTCTCGCTCTCACTCTTATAGGGAGCAAGATGATTTTCCTCCTCCTAATAATACACGCGCTTACGATATGATGCGCAAATTTAATATTAAATTTACAGGCGCTCGTAATGAAGATCCTGATGCATTTTTAATCCGAATACAAGATGGTAGAGATCTTATGCCAATAAATGATGCAGACTTCTTGAGGATAATTCCTTTCTTTTTACAAGGGATTGCTCTCAATTGGTTTAGAGGTTCTCGGCATTTGTGGCGAACGTATAGTGAATTCACGAGATCTTTTAGAGCTAGATTTAGAGATTCGGACTTCCAGTTCGAATTAAGGAAAGAGATACATCAGAGAACACAAGGTGAAAGAGAGTCAGTATCAGATTTCTTGACCTGTATGCGTAAGATGTTTGATAAATTAGTTCCAGGGATGTTAGAATCGGAAGAGATTAGCTACGCGCATAGGAATCTCCTCCCTAGATTGCATTTGGCAATCCAGAGGAACCAAATAAGAGATTTTGCGCATTTGGAAGACCTCGCAATTAACGCAGAGAAGAGTTACCGTGTTGCCAGAAACTATAGACCACCCCCTCTTCCTGAACAGTCCTTGCTACCGGATTTAGCATACAAGGACCCTAAAGATAAAAGAACTGATAAGCCAAACGAAAGGCGACAGGAAAGAGCTAGAACTGATCGGATAAATGATAGGCGACCTGAAAAATTTACACTTTTAGAAGAGAAAAATTATGATGCGTTTTTAGGGTAAGAACCCATTTATCTTGCTTATTTGTCCATAGAAAAAAATAATAAAGGACAAAATAGCAGAAGTAAATCTGGTTCTTCCAAGAATCCTTCCCCCTCTTCTCCTTCCCCTATAGACCCAAAACCCTCGAGTTCCAAGAATCCTCCTATCCCTTCTGACACTAGTGACCCTCCCTCAAGAAAGAATACATCCCCTAAATGTTGAAATTCTGGCGAATTAGGTCATCGGTTCCCAGATTGTGGACAACCACGGAAATTATTTTGTTTCGGTTGTGGCCGAAAGGACACATTTAAGACGGAATGTGCTAAGTGTTCCGGAAACTGTAGACTGAGGTATGTTACAGGGTGAACGTACCTCATTTGAATGAAAATAAACCCTTTTTGAAAATAGAAGCCACCAAAAATAAAAGAAAAAAATATCAACCCACTTTAAAATTAATTGAGATAGATTATTTAAATAATGAAACTAACTTTTCAGAGTTTACAGGGGCCTTTATTCCTAAAGATTATGATGTAACATTTTTTATTTTTGAAAATAGATTTTTTATCAAAGAGTTTAAAATAAAAACAGTTTCAAATATTTCAAATATTAAAATTAAAACTAAAAACAGTCGAATGTTTTCAGTTCACCCTAATTACCCTTTCTTAGATGAACTCAGAAAATAAGTTGAATTAATTTCCGCTATTATGATTTTAAAAACTAGGGAATTGATGATTTGCGACAATTCCAATAATTCGATCCCAATTTCTAACCCTAGAGTTTCCCTCCCAAATACTACCCTGGTCCTTCCTCAACCCTCTTATGTAGAGATCCAGAAAATCAACTCCAACCCCCATCTTCCCGACAATTTAGTAGAGACCCCTAATGTTAAAGCATGCCCTATTTCTCCTATTCCCATTTAAAACCTTTCCGAACTCCCGTATAGACCTATCTCCCTTTCTAGTTCCCAACCCTTAATATACTTATCGTTCGAAATTTCAAGAAGACCAATGAAAGCATTAGTAGATAGTGGCGCCTCGCGTTCATTTATAAGCTTGAATGGCCTAACATTATTAGAGGATTTATATTTAAAAACTATTTATAGGAAAGGTCGAGTCCAAGTAGCTAATAGTCAAATAGAATTAGTTTCAAAAGAGATTGTAGCCCCGAAAGGTGAAACTTAAAGGTCAAGAAAAGTCCATCAATATCAGAATCCTAAAATCTCTACCAGTTGATTTTGCAATAGGTTTAGACTTCCTAAAAATTTTCAAGATTAACGTAGATTTTTAAGATAGAAATTGGAATTTTAAAAACAAGCCTACTGAACATCATTCTTTTGAACTCGAGTCAGGAGTTTTTGAATATTGTTGCGGATTTCAAGAGCCCACAGTTGAAGAGGCCATTAGATTGAGAGAATTTTTGAAAAAAGAGCTACCAGAGCCATTAGGAAAACCGGGACTAACAAATTTGAATAAACATGTCATAGACGTGGAAGACCATCCCCCTATAAAACAGAAGTATTATTTAACACCCCCTAAAGTCATGGAAGCAATAGTAGCTGAGGTTGATAAGATGTTAGCGAACTACATTATAGAACCGTCTAACAGTGTTTGGTCATCACTCATTGTTATGGCAAAGAAAGAAGAAGGAAAATACCGTTTTAGTTTAGATTTAAGAAAGTTGAATGCAGTAACTAAAAATGATGCGTATCCATTACCGCAAATAACAGGTATTTTAGATAAATTACGAAGTGCGACTTATATTTCCAAAATAGATTTATTTAAAAGGTTTCATTAAATTCCACTCGATGAGAGTAGTCGCGATAAAACAGCATTTACTGTACCGGGACGTGGTCTCTTCCAATTTAAAAGGATGCCTTTCGGCCTTACAAATGCTTCTGCGACCTTTCAACGCTTGTTGGATAGATTAATAGGCCCAGAAATGGAACCACATGCATTCGTTTATATTGACGACATAATCATTGTAACAAAAACTTTTAACGAACATTTAGAATGGCTTTCTAAAGTCTTAGCTAAGATTAAAAGTGCTGGATTAGAGATTAATCAAGAAAAGAGTGAATTTTGTTGTTCGCAGGTCCACTATTTAGGTTTTCTCGTTAATGAAAACGGTCTTCAAACAGACCCTGATAAAATATAACCGATTTTAAAGTACCATGCTCCCACTAATATTAAAACACTCCGTAGATTTCTCGGGATGTCAAGCTGGTCTCGTAGGTTCATTAAGAACTATGCGACCTTAGCCAGCTCTCTCTCAGCGCTGCTTAAGAAAAAGCAACGTTGGATGTGGGGAAATGAACAACAGTTGGCATTCGAAGAAATAAAGCGTTGTTTATCCGCAGCCCCTATTTTAACTTGTCCTAATTTCGAGATTCCTTTTGTCTTGCAAACCGATGCAAGCAACACAGGTTTAGGAGCCGTTCTCACGCAAAACGTAGATTATCAGGAACGTGTGATCTCGTACGCCAGTCAAACTTTAACAGATGCAGAACAAAAATACACAACGACAGGAAAAGAATGCCTTGCGATTGTATGGTCAATTCAAAAATATAGACCTTATTTAGAGGGTTATAAATTTACAGTCATCACAGATCATAGTAGCCTTCGATGGTTGCATAATCTGAAAAACCCTACTGGTCGCCTAGCAAGATGGTCGTTATCTCTCTTAGAGTATGACTTTGACATTGTACACAGGAAAGGTTCCTGTCATCATGTTCCCGATGCCCTATCCCGCATGTTTGAACCCCAGAATCCCGAAGAAATTTTATTAATTAGAGGCACTACCCCATCGTGGTATTCCCGTCGATTTTTAGCTGTATCGAATTTTCCTGAGAGATTTCCCCGTTGGAAAATACTTGATGACCGTTTATATATGTACGTATAGACCTAATTCACTTCTTACTGACTTTGTTGATGACTTGGACGAAGGGAAACTGGTACCTAACGATAGTGAGAGAATAACTATAATATCTGAGGCTCATGACCAACCGCAATCCAGTCATCTAGGCGTAGAAATCCTTATATGCGCGTTTCTACAAAATATTACTGGCCAGGTTACTTCAAAGACATAAAGAAAAACGTAAATAGGTGCACTACTTGTCAGTTATGCAAAGTAGAGCAAAAGGTACCTGCAGATTTAACGGGACATCACGTTATAGAAGAACCCTGGATAGTAGTAGCCGCAGATATTATGGGTCCCCTACCTCGAAGCAAATTAGGATTTCAATACATCATAGTAATCCAAGATTTATTCACGAAATGGGTAGAAATCATACACTTACGCGTAGTCACGGGCAAGAAAATTGAAGCTGCCTTTCGTGAGAATATTGTTAACTGTTGGGGAGCCACCCAAATACTTCTTACCGATAATGGAACAGAATTCATAAATAAAATTCTTTATCAGTTGGCTCAAGAGTTTAAAATAGTTCACACCACTACTCCCCACTACCATCCCTAGGCGAATCCTGTAGAGAGAGTCAACAGAATTCTGAAAACAATGATAGTTTCATTCATAGACAAAGATCATAGTAATTGGAACCTATATCTCCCAGAAATGGGAGATATAGATTTGCGTATAACACGGCTTATCATTCTTCGCTTAAATCTTCTCCAGCTTTCCTGAATTTCGGTAGAGACCCTCAGCCTATAAATTCACTCAAGAAACAAAGTAGTAATAAGGCTGAAATATACACTCGAGAAACTGAGTCTTGGAAGGACAGAATGACCCAGATTCAGTCTATGCGCGATTGGGTTATTAAGAATTTAGACCATGCTCTTGAAAAACAATCAAAGTATTATAATCTTAGGCGCAGAAAATTAAGATTTTATAAAGGGGATCTAGTCTTGTCCAGGTCTCAGATTCTCTCGTCAAAGCTAAAGAACATATCCTCAAAATTATGCCCTCGATATACCGACCCTTACCGAGTCTCGAAGGTATTGTCCCTCACAGTCTACGAACTTTCTGATCTCACAGACAAGTTCGTGGGCAAATCCCATATTGGAGACCTAAAATCGTTTATCCCCCTCTCCATGATTCCCAATCTGATTAATAGATTGTCATGGAGAATCATCCAGGTCCATACGAGCCCCTTGAGCCCTATAGGAGAATCATGGACCAGCTGAGGGAGGTACCCGGCTTCTTCGCGGCCCTTACTAAAACTCACTACAACCTTATAAGGGCCGACCAAGTCAGGGGTGAGGGCCGAGTCTACGACTGGCCCACGGATGAAGAGCTTCAGGAAGATGCCATCCGGCGGTTTAATCTCATCCCGAAGCCACCCCCTAAAACACTCAGGAGCCAATCTAGTTAGACCTATTTCAAAGATAGGTCGCAGCCGAAGACTGTGTATGTCCAAAGTCCATCCCAACCTCCAAAAACCCCTGAGACCTCAATTCCTCCTCCTCCAAAAAAGTTGAGACCATCCCACATTCTTTCCCCTTCCGCTTCCGCTTCTACTTCCCCTTCCGCTTCCGCTCCCACTTCTCATTGCTCCCTTGAACCCATTTCCTTCCTTAAAACATTGTCCTCTCAAACCAATCTCACTATTGCTCCTCACAGAATTTCCTTGACCTTATCTGCCTCCGCTTTAGACCCTATTCCCTCTGCCTCCATTTCCTGTTCAGACCCTACCCTTCCTTTAAAAGTTTACCGCGAATCCTATGTCCAGATCGACCCTATCATCTCAATTTCCTCTCCTAATCCAGTTCCTACCCTTCCTTCAAAGGTCTGTCATGATTCATATGCACAGACCGACCCTATCCCCTCAACCCCCACTCCTGATACAGACCCTGCCACCGTTCATCTTCCTGAATCTCCTCTTTCCTCAAGACCACCTTCCCCTACTCCTACCTCTAAACCTCTTCCTACCACTCCCTCAAAAACTCCTGTCCCAGCTCCTCGAATTCGTTCCCTTCTCTCCCTTAAAATTCCTCCACCCAAAAATACAAACCCCCAAACCATTGAGTTCCTCCGTGCCACCGGAGAGTTTGGTTGTTGGAACTACCAACAGACTGGACACCGCTATTCGCAGTGCCCGCAACCACTCTCCATTTTTTGTTTTGGGTGCGGAGAACCCGGATTTTTAGCGAGAAATTGTCCCCATTGCTCGCACTCCTCCTCTAAACCCCATACCTATACACATTTATAATCCTCTTCATTTTCTTTTCTCCTTTTCTCACTCTCTTCTCCCTTCCTTTTTGAGACCCTTTTTCCCCTGAGACCTCTTTACATAATTATTGTTATTTTTCTTATATTGTTATCGTTACATTGTTATTTTTCTTATATTATTATCGTTATATTGTTATTTTCTTATATTGTTATCGTTACATTATTGAATCTATTATTATTGTTATTGTTGTTTTGATAAATTCAATTTTATTGTTACTGTTGCTTCGTTAAACTCAATTTTATTGTTATCGTTGCTTTATTAAATTCATTATTATTGTTAAAATCATTGTTCTATTCTTATTATTAAAATAATTGTTTTATTGTTAATTTTCCGGCTTAATCTTATTCTTTATATTCCTCTCTTCTATCTTCTTTTTCTATCTTTTCGTTTTCTTTTATTTTTATTTTATTTTCTTATTATTCTCTCGATTTTATTTTGATTATGATTTATTTATCTTATTTATTTTATTTATGATTTTAACCTATGATTTTGTTTTGATTTTTTTGTGTTGACTTTATTTCTTATCATTATGATTTTTTCGGTCAAGGAGTCCCGAATTTCCTTTTGTTTGTTGTTATTACCTAGCTGGTCATTTTAATGTCATTTCCTACCCTCTTTTGATTTTTTAATTATTTTAATCTTGCTTTTATTTTATTTTATCAGTATCCCTTAGGGTTTGAGATCTTTTCGGTCCTCCCAAAGGAGAGGGGAGTTGTGACGTTGCAGATTTTGCAAGTCACAAAATCTTATTAACTTCAATTTCAATTAAAAAAGATGAAAACTTCTGTGCTCTTATCAGGGGTCGAAATTCGGCACTCCTAATTGTTTTATTTTTGTTTTATTCTATTATTTTATTATTATATTATATTTTATATTTTCTATTTTCCTACCTCTTAAGAACTAATTTGTTAATTTTTGAAGACGTTAGAGCTATTTCTTTATTTTTAAGTTTCAATTGTAATTTTTTTTTGAGAAATTAGAACTATTTTTATTTTTATATATTTTTTTGTACAATTTCCGAGCTCTGAGGTCTTAAGTCGAAATCTAGAGGATTCTCATCAACGTACGCAGCTTATTGGGTCCAATATCAACACATACTTTTTTCTTATCTTCTGAAATTTGTATTGAGGTAGGAATTGATTTTTTTTTATGTGATCCAGCCAAGATTTAAATTATTTATTTTTTTGTTTTATCTTAGTACAATTTGATTCATTTTATTTATTTAAAGAAAGACTCCTTGGCTGAATCATTCTATTATTTAATTATTCTGATCTGCTTTTATTGTTAATTTTATTATGTTTTATCTGTAAATTATTTTATCCGGAGTGCCGAATACCATAGGATGTTTCTAATTAGATTTTTTTCTTAAATTAATTTTTAAATATTATTTATGTTTAAATTATATGTATAGTCCCTGTTGAGAATTTATATATAATAATGTTTTAAATATCATATTTTTTTTGTAATATTTGAGACCCTCCCTTTTAATTGAAAATGCTTATTTATTGCGAAATAATTATGTTTTGAATCCCCTTTTTTTGTCTTAATATTTGAGACCACCCCTTTTAATTAAAACAATTATTTAATGTGAAATAATTATATTTCTAAGACTTTTTTTTTGTGATATTTGAGACCCTTCCCTATTAATCGAAAATGTCTTTTTCGTAATTGTTGAGATTCCCTTATTGTGAATTTGAGACCCTTCCGTTTTATTGTTAATTTGATTGTTAATGTAATTTTTGATATATTTCTTTATTATAAGAGATTCTTTTTTATATTATATTTGTTATATGCCCGATTTATATTTATATATTGTTAATGTTTTCCATTGAAATTATTTTTTTTGAAATTCTTTTGTTGACTTGTTTTAAAAACATTTTAGTTAATAAATTCTTGTTAATTATCATTTTATCTTAACTCGAGCTTTCTGATTTGACGAACCACCCCTCTCTACCATGAATTGTTTAAGACTGAGATAACTTATTTGTTATTTTTTTATTTTATCTTATTGTATAATTTATTTTATTAATTTTACGAAAACTTGCGAAATTATCTTATCCTTATCTCGTTATCTTTATCTTTGTCTCTTTTATCTCGATGTGTTCGTAAATTTATAGATAAATTAATTAATTTTGTCCCAAGAAAGGACTGGCGCCCAAGAATTTGTTTAAAATGTTGTAACGTTTCGATTTTCTCTGAAAGATCTTATTATTTTTAATTATCTTATCGAATGCTTCAGTCGAGCCAGGGTCAGGTTTTAAAGATAATTAAATGAAAATCGAACAACTTTTTTTTACTGGAAATTATAATAACAGTATTTATTCCCTATAATTTACAAATCTAACGGTGTGAATTTAATAAAATAACAAAAGAGAGAATGAAATAAGGATCTATGTGTGGTTGATTTTGTTGTCTGTGTGAAGTTGAATGAATGTGTCTGAAGTTGAATGAGTTTGTCTGAACGAAGACGGATGAAGTGACTATTCTTCCTGTAATCATAGATATTACGGATTTGTCAGACTAAGTACAAATTGACAGATTCGTGAACGAATTAGAGATACAGGCGATTTTGCAGAATACAATATTAACGTCTCAGTTATCTTACTTCGGCGGTTACGGTACGGAGAGAAGGGAGGACTGATAGGAAAAATAGAGTAAGGTTCGGTTGTATAAATCTCTAATGCGTTTTATAGATAATATTTGTAGGTGCTCCTACTAAATATTATCCGTCGGTTTAGTTTGTCACTCAGAGATGCGCCTGTTGAGTGTAAATTAATTTCTGTTATTTTGCGATTTATTAGACAGGATTTACAGGAGAAAGCTATGAGAGTTACGTGATAAAGAAATATTCTTGGGTGGAAAATATTAATAATAGATGCTCCTATTTATTAATATTTTAGCATGGATTTCTATAGTCTTAGGCGATCCTATTGACTATATAAATCGTATACCTTTCGAACGAGAGAGAGGGAAAGAACGGAGAAACGGTGGACGGATAGAGAAGAAGTTACGTTGAAGAAATGTCAAGCATAGTAGCTCCTATAGCATGGCATTTCTCTTGAAAGAGAATTAACAACGACAGGCGCGCCTGAGCGTTGGCAATTATTTATACAAAAGAGTACGGAAATCTACAAGGATAGGCGCGCCTATGACTTGCGATTTTGCCGGTACTTTGCCTACCACAGTTGCTCCTGTGGGTAGGAAAAGAACTTGAGTTTTCACCAGGCGAGGGCTCACCGATCTGCTCGGTGGGTCTCGCCCAGCTAGACTGCCGAATTGTCTTCCTGCGGGTGGTTTTATGGAACTTGTCTGGCGAGCAGACGGTTTGGAGAGGGGACAGACGTTATGTAATGAGAGTCTAATGCAGGAGTACGGGAGCGGGGATGACGACTGTGAGGTTCGGTAACGTGTGTGCGAGCGGTACTCACACAGGCGTAATCACTCGTTACAATCTCTTAAAAAATTTTGTTTGAAAATTATCTTATATCTAGTTGTATAAATAGCTTTGAGTCTATTTCTAAATTTATCTTTAAAACTGCTCATTTTGTTTAGTTATGGTATTTCTTATTTTGGGGCCTTTTGGGTGTTATTTTAGAGACCTTTAGTTAAATAAATTTAATTAAAAAGTAACGTCACAATATGTATAAAAATTTTCTGCCCTAACCGATTTTAAAACCAATTTTTGTGAAATTTTTTCCACCTTAAGGAGCACCATGACGTGGTAAGGATAGAAAAAGACAACGTCAACGATCGTACAGTTATCTGCCCCAGAATAGCGGGAGCAGATATTATAACGAGTCGGGCTCGTTCCCAACTCAGGTACTGCGGGCTACATTCCAATAATTTGTTTTCTGGATTGGTGGAAATACACTGGAGTATTTTTTACTTTTTTTGAGTAATAAAAAAATCAACATCCTTTTATTCGAGATACAAAAAAGGGGGAGGGTCGCTAAGGCAGGTTTTTGGCCCGTTTACAAACATCGTTCACAAAAACTTATGTATGCATTTTTCTGGATTTTTTTATCATATTTTTTGCAGTTTAAACTTCAATGGCATTGAATCTGATATGCTGGAGGTCAACGGACCTCGAATTCGAAATCAGCGACCCCAAAAACTTATGTATGTATTTTTCTGGATTTTTTCATCGGAATTTTTGCAGTTTGACCTTCAAATGACCTTGAATGTGATATGCTGGAGGTAAACGAATCTCGGATTCAAATTCAGTGACCCCAAGAACCTACATATGTATTTTTCCTGATTTTTTTAATTAGGGTTTTTCCCAAAAAACACTGAACAGAAGCGGTGCAGTTTTCATTTTTTAAGGGGTGCTCAGGGTAAATGGGGGCTGAGGATTGTCCGTTTATGGTGGAATTCACTGCTTTTTGTTATTAGATACTGTATGGATTTTTTCGAATTTTTTGGGCCAAAAACCTGCCTTAGAGACCCTTCCCCTTTGCGACTTTGATTTTGAGGAGTAAAAATATTATGTCTTAGGAGATAGCTCATTGATTATTTATCGGAGAGCAAAAAAAGAGTAAAGAAATGAGTTTCAGTCCATTTTGCATGGCACCGCTATGTTGACCTAGTTAAGGGGGGAATCTGGTCCGGCCGAGGTTTTTTTTAATGTGTTTTTTTTTTCAAAGATAAAATTTACTTTTGTTCACGAAGCTTTTTTTACATGTAAAGGTACATTTTATCAATAAAAGAAACCATTGGATTTTAATATATGCATTAAAAACTTTCTTTTAGATTTAAGGTTATTTTGTGAATTAATTTAAATTAGTTTATGGGCTTAAGATTTTATAGAATTCTAAATACACAGTGAGCGCCAGCTCATTATACTCAAAATGAACAAAAGTAAAACCACTTCAGTTAAATAGTTGAGATAAATAATTGCCTAATCCATGGCCAACGTAGCATATCCGAGAAGAGGGGTAGATCAGGGGAATGACGCTGAGGTTCAATTCAAATAATGATTAAATTTAATTTACATATTAAAGAAACTTACTTAAATGTAGATTTCATTATTAAATATTTAGTTAATATTTTCACTCGAACAAAGAATACGGATTGTTATCCGTCAGTAGTCGTTACTGGTAAAATTCATTTAATTAGCAAACTATTCGATTCCAGCAGGAAGGAAGAATTAAGAAAGAGGCTCACCTGCCACTATTTGCCGCCGGAATATTGAGCGCTTGCCTCTCAAGCTTGTTACGAGAATTAGATTTTATGAGAATTTAATGTTACGAGAAAATTTGTTTTACAGGAAATTGATTATAGTAAGAAATAATCTTTTCTTGCAAAATAAAGACTTAAGCCCTCTCATAGGCTAGAAACCTGTAACGTGATGGTCGAGGGAACGTTTTCGAGGGAGGTAAATAACTACATTTAAACTCAACATTTATTCCAGAAAAATATCAAATATTCATTAATAATGGAACTTATCGTTGTCCGTATGCGAAAAGACTCTATATAAACCAAAAAATCATTTGTTTATTAAAGACTCGATATAAACTAATTAGTTCATCGCATAACGAACCAACGAAAGTTTCAAATGCGAAATAGAATTTACGTGTCTCTCAAATTAATTAATCTATATTTCATTAGTTAGTCTTTGAATGTGAAACTCGGTAACACCGGTAAGAATAAAGAAAAAATAAGTGAATCGGATTGCTCGAAATCAAAGTAATATATTACGATAAAATAAATATGAAAATCAATAACTCTCTCGCAGCCCTATCTGAGCTCGATAAATCATCTTTATTAGTTAACATAAATTATGCTCAGAAATTTACAAAGTACTTCCCCTATTTGCGAGAGGCACGCTTAAAAATGCAAATTCTAAATAATTTCTATACTCGCGAAAATATGAACAACATTTGTTTAGGCAACCCATTTGTAGTTAGCGACCTAACTCCGCAGTAACTAGCGCAAAATAACCGTAATGTTCGCGTCGCGTTAGTAAAATTACCCTTACGACAATCCGCCACCTGGTCTCCGCAGCTTGGTACTGCGTACACGGAGAGTCGGTGTGGGAAGAACAAATAATAACGAAAAGATGGCGCGAATTTATTGGAAACCAGCAGTTTGGAACTGCGTACACTGGTTTCCAAAAAACTACCCCTCAACCCGGGTAGGTTAACAACAAAAAGAAAACAAAAGTGTAACTTGAGAGAACCCCAGCTTAGAGCAGCGTACAGGGCCTCCGAGCATACTACCGTAAGAGATGATTGTAGACTGCTGACGTCGAGAGCTGCGTTGAAATTAGGAAAGCTAAGAAAAAGCTGGAAGTGTTGCACCCCTGTGTGGCCTGCGTTCCGTGATCCGTTACTGGACGCCGACTGTGGGCGATCGGTCGCCTTTTAGCTTGGCTGGCGAGCAAGTCGCTAGCGAGATGGCTTGTAATGCGTACCTAGTGTCATTCCGGCCCAATCATAATCGGATCGATATTTTGTCCGTCAGTCTCCCTGTCGTGTGCCGATAATTGCGTAGGTTTTGATGCCTATCCACAGGCGTTCTCGTTGCTCTGTAGTGTGTCGAAAATGGTCAGGTGGGTTGCCTATGTGCAGACAAGTTATTGTAACGGCATGCCATACCGTTACAAGCTACCGTTAGTTAATCCCAACATTTTGCTTAATAGTCAAAGTGATTTATCAAAGAAGGGCTAATAATTCGAATCCAATCTAATATCCAATTGAGTCTAAAGAACTTTTAGTTAATCACCGAAGTTAAAATGGAATGAGTGAACAAAACTACGCCAACTTTCAAAAAGCGTGTTATCGCAAACGTCTTCGAGCACAGAATGTCAGAAGAGTGGCTCTCTTCCGGCCTTGTGGCGTGCGCGGAATCAGGCAGCGGCACGAGACTTAAATTAAAATTGACTTTACTTAGGTGATAATATAATGGTAATTCGCCGATGACTTGATGATACGTAGTGATGCACTCATCTCTTAGATGGCGCCAGGTGTCATTCTCTTCAAATCATCAAATCCTCCAACCAGCCGCATGATCGATGATTGAAGGGACAGTCGAAAGAAGATGTTATCATCCTGTTCGTTTGTGTGCACGGGAATCACATCCATGCACTTTGACCAGGATCCTCTTCGGGCCTTGCGATGAGGAAAGAGATGTCAGAGTTAAAAGTGTGAGTGTTGTTGCTCGGAACCCCTGTGGCTCAGAGTTATTCATGTAAAAAGAATAAAAATAAAGGTGTGAGTGTGCAATACTAACACAGGGCCACAAAAAAAAATTGGTCTGAAGTTTACATCTGACTATGCTACCCTTATAGATTTTGACCTGCTGAATCCGAATCCGGCCTCAGAATTTTCCCTATACCCTACAATTTTCCCCTAGCCTAGGGTAAATGTGTGAATTTTAGAAGTTTCAGGTTCCGTTGCAGTTATATTTATCCTCGTAAAAGTTAATGGAAAAACGTCGTTCCTACATATTTCGGATTGCTTTTAGTTCAAATTTGACTTTAGAATTTTTGTTAATTACCTGAGAATTTCCCTAGCCTAGGGAAAAATGTCCATAAATGTGCAAAACTTGAGGCTTAACGGAGCTTATGTTTGTGCACGGAAAAGCTGATGTCTTTCCGTACTTTTTATATCTGACAAGAAGTTTTTTGCAGTACCTCGGGTTTTCCCGAGCCTAGGGAATTTTTTTATATTAGATTTCACAGGCCCACAAAAAAAAGTAGTCTCAACTTTACATGTGACAAAGCTACCCTTATGGATTTTGAGCTGCTGAATCCGAATCCGGCCTTAGAATATTCCCTAGACCCTACTATTTTCCCCTAGCCTAGGGTAAATGTGTGAAATTTTGGAAGTTTCAGGCTCCGTTGCAGTTATATTTATCCTAGAAAAAGTTAATGGGACAACATCGTTCCTACATATTTCTGGTCGCTTTTAGTTCAAATTTGACTTTAGAATTTTTTGAATTACCTGAGAATTTCCCTGGCCTAAGGGAAAAAGTGCATATATGTGCAAAACTTGAGGCTTAACGGAGCTTTTGTTTGGGTACGAAAAATCTGATGTTTTTCCGTATTTTTAACTGCAGGTTTTATATCTGACAAGAAGTTTTCTACAGTACCTCGGATTTTCCCAATCCGAGGTACTGCAGAAAACCTCTTGTCAGATATAAAAAGTACGGAAAGACATCAGCTTTTCCGTGCACAAACAAAAGCTCCGTTAAGCCTCAAGTTTTGCACATTTATGAACATTTTTCCCTAGACTAGGGAAATTCTCAGGTAATTAACCAAAATTCTAAAGTCAAATTTGAACTAAAATCGACCCGAAATATGTAGGAACGACGTTGTTCCATTAACTTTTACGAAGATAAATATAACTACAACGGAACCTGAAACTTCTAAAATTCACACATTTACACTAGGCTAGGGGAAAATTGTAGGATATAGGAAAAATTCTGAGGCCGGTTTCGGATTCAGCAGGTCAAAATCTGTAAGGGTAGCATAGTCAGATGTAAAGTTCAGACCACTTTTTTTTGTGGCCCTGTGTAATAAACGTGATTTGCCTTAATACGGGTGGTTGTTATTCGTCAGTTGATTGTTTAAGAGCTCATTTGCTTCACTCGGCTGATTGGTTGTATGCAAGCAACCAAAGTGCCTCTGTGTTTGGAGTTAGCGCTGAAAAGAAAAAGGTAAATCGGTAATGTGCGTGGTATAAAATATACCACGTCACAACATATATAGATATAGTAGCCGCAAGCGGAGGGTCCGAACAAATCAGCTGGAATCCTAGAATCTGTCCAGAGCCCATGACTGTAAGTGCCTCGATTATGATAGGGATCACACACACATATGTGTGTGTGAAGGAAAAACGTTTTTAATCTAAAAACTGCTGAGACGTTTGAAAGTACTTTTAGTGCAGCTGCAAAGAAATTGAAAATGCAGAAAGAAATTTTGGTTCCGCGCGATTCATCGATTGAATATCGAATTTCAAATTTTATCACAGTGTTTGCAGCTATTTCTGAGTATGTGAAGTGCAAAACCTGTGTTAGTGAAGTGAAGTTTGAAACAGCTTCTCAACGAGGACTCGGTTTCAAGATTGTTTTGTTGTGCGGCAAGTGTGAAGCTCGCATGATAAATTCTAGTCCTCCTAGAGGGAAGAATGGTTCGCAGACAACAACAAATCGGATTATTAGAAGCTTCCGAAGATACTGACGGTTTATTATATGGCCCAGGAATAGATGACTCGATCTTGGTTAAGAAAAAAAAAAGAAAATAATGTGTAAAGGTCTTTTGAAATTTTAAACACGTTTTTCTGAAAACTGTGTTTTCAAAGTCTGTGAGCAAGAACCTCAAAAACGGCTGAACCGATTAGGCTCAAATTTTTACACAAAGTTTAAAGATACATTTTACAGTGATTGATCGAAACATTAGTCTTTCCGATAAAAATTTGATATTTTTTAAACAATTTTACGCCAAAATTTTCATAGAAAATCGAAACTTTTTTTTTCGAAGCCGCCATTTTGTTAAAAATAGATATTTTTCTTATTTCTTCGTTCAATCACTAGATAATATCATACACTAATGGAATCTCTTTGGTTTTTTTATTTCCGATGACCCAAACCAGTGATATCCTGCTCACCGCCAGATGCCTTTTTTTGGAGGCCCTTCCGGAGATCATCTACAGGAGCAGTAAAAATTATTATTTCAAAAAGAAAATATATCTCAATGAAGTTCAATGTTACTACTTTATGTGTTTTCCATTTGTGTATTAATCGAATAAAAGGCCTTCCCAGAAAAAATTACTGAATAATCGATTTTTTGAAAATTACAAGTGCGTATAACCCCTTAAGCAAAATCCTCTGGATATCATTATTTAACCCATCTATAAACAAAGGTGAGTAGTATTCCATCTGGTCACATGATCTTTTCGCTTAAATATCAAACACATACTCATTAGATGATTTGTCTTGTAACGAGGGGTTACACCCGTATGCGTACCGCACGCGCTACTCACGTTCATCAGTTCAGCTGATGAACGAGTCTCACCGAGAAGATCGGAAATATTTTCGCCCGGTGAAAACTCATGCGCTTTACCTACCGATAGGCGCTTTAATGGTAGGCTAAGCGTTGGCGAAATCACAAGGGATAGATGCTTCTATACTTGCCATTTCCAAATCTTTCTTTTTCAGAGAAGGATCGTCAACGAACAGGCGCTTCCGTCGTTGTCAATCCGAAGTCGAAGAAATGTTAATTGATGGGTGCTTCCATCGTAGAGGGAAGATAGGTATATAGGCAACATTACAGCGGAAATCTTGTGGAAAATTTAGGGGTGCGAGACGCAAGGGGAAGGCTTAGTTATTCTGCCAACAGCATGATGGCGTTGTTCCAATATGAATTTTTAAGAGCGACTTCACGCTCTGGGCAGAACAATTAAACCTACCCCCACCGACAGTATGCTTGACAGTGTAAGTAGCATGGGGCAAGATGGTGTGCCGTATATGGGACATTCTTTAACAAATCGTACAGATTTGGACGAAAATTGACCGACCCATTTTTGATTGAGCTAATACTTTTTTTACAGGTTCTTTATCGAAAAAGAGAATATACGTATTTGAGGATTTTTTTTATTTTGCAATTTTTTGAGAAATAGGAAGGGTTGAAAAATTGAGAATTTGAGTGAAGACTATTTTTTAAAAAATGGATAACTCCTGTTCTATTTAAGCTAGAGACCTTATTTTTTTTCATTTGAAAGTTAAAAGAACAAGCTTTAATAAAAAAATCATCCCAAAAATATTATTAACAAATTAAAATTGTTATAAACAATTAAAACTTTTAAATCGATTTTTAACTGGTTTGACCCCCATTGATTAAGTTCTTAGTATTTTTATCGTATTCTACGTCAAATTTCCGATCGAAAACGATTTTTTCCAAAATGATGAAATTATTATTACTATCGGAAAAAATTTAATGTATCTAGCGCTGTCGAGCGCGATATCTCACACCGGCGCGCGGATCACATTCCACGGCCGATTCTCTTCTTTGATATCGTTTTTCTCTTAAACATAAATGATTATTATATATTTTTAATTAAATAATATTATTTCTTAGACAAGGTAACTTTATTAAAAATTCAAGAAATAAATAAATAATAAGAAGTAAAAGAAAAACATCATTATTGAAAATGTAGATTACTTTATTAGCAGGATCTAGTGGTTCTCATTCAGTTTGTGTCTGCACAATACATGAAAATGTGAAATTATTAATTGACGGAGCCAATTTAAAATCAATTACTGAGACAAACCATAGCGCGGCTAGTACGTATCCCCTTACAGACCAGAGACTGACTCATGCTCCCCTCTCCCACGCATTTAGATTTAAGAGAGAAACGATATAAGAGAAGAAAATCGGCCGTGCAAAGTGATCCGCGCGCCGGTGTGAGGTACCGTGCTCGACAGCGCTAGATACATTAAATTTTTTCCGATGGTAATAATAATTTCACCATTTTGAAATAAATCGTTTTCAATCGGAAATTTGACGTAGAATACGATAAAAATACAAAGAACTTAATTTATGGGGGTCAAACTAGTTGAAAATCGATTTAAAAATTTTAATTGTTTATAACAATTTTAATTTGTTAATAATATTTTTGGGATGATTTTTTTTATTAAAGCTCGTTCTTTTACCTTTCAAACGACAAAAAATAAGGTCCCTAGCTTAAATAGAACAGGAGTTATGCATTTTTTAAAAAATAGTCTTCACTCAAATTCTCAATTTTTCAACACTTCCTATTTCTCAAAAAATTGAAAAATAAAAAAAATCCTCAAATAAGTATCTTCTCTTTTTCGATAGAGAACCCATAAAAAAAAGTATTAGCTCAATCAAAAATGGGTTGGTCAATTCTCTGTTCGATTTGTAAAAGAATACGCCATATGTGAGGTAAACCGACGTTTCAGGTATACAATTGTTAATTGAAGGTGCCGTCCCATGTTGGCAGAAAACGTCGGCGTAAAGCAGAAACTCATGAGATTGACAGAGATAGGCAGATCTGTTTGTCTCTTTCTCTCTCATGAGTTTCTGCTTTACGCCGACGTTTTTTGCCGACATGGGACTGCACCTTGAGCCGCAGGATTCAATAACACCAAAAATTTGATTAACCGATACAGACCGTTCGAGTTGGCCCCTGTTTGTCTTTAAAATCGATTTTAGAAACTAAATTTTTGAAATATATAGCTTCCTATTAATTTATTATTTTGAAATAATAAATTGAAATGATTCCGAAAGTCATCAAAAACGGTATTGCTTTTTGAATTGAGAGCGTTGTGAATTTAAATTTTCAAAAATTTAATCCAGGACAATTGTGCAGGATTTAATCTATATTGAAATGTTGATAATTTTATTTCAAGGAAGGGATTAAATTGACTTCAATTTAGTCATCTATATCTCCTACGAGATAATGACAATTTTATTTACCCCTAAAATAATTAAAATTATCCAATGCCTATATATATATAACAGAAGAATTATTTGAGCAACTTAAGAGCATTCTCATTATAAAAATTAACAAGTCGCGGGAATTAAAATTGCAGACAAGACAATTTTCCGATAGGAAAATTTAAACACCGGATGCAATAATTGGATGCACGCTCGAAAACGCGTAAGAGTATTCTCCAAGCGTCTCGTGATATCCAAATTTTAAAGATTAAAACAAACCTTCTTTCTATTTTAAGTTTTTACGTCCGTTGAATATTCTTAATACTAAAAATCAAAAAGGGAGAGAAAATTTTCCCCAAATTCAATTATGTTTTAAAACAAAAATCATGAAATATCAGCTTATTGATCCTCTTCCCAGATTGATTTATCTAATCGGGAACTAAAAGATAACAGCCAATAGGGACTCAATTAGACATAAGTGTATGAACGTAGTATGAATGTGAGAGAGTTGAACTAGATTAAGTATAAAACTAATTAGATTTAAGCATAATCATACCGCTATTTTGTTTTTATCCTGTATTTGCCGTCTGCCTGGCTTTCCGATGAACACAAACTTTAAGTTGTTTCAGCTATCTATATGTCTTGAGAGGAGTTATTTACCGTCTGAGATGTGCCAGTCACATACATCTTTATAATTTTAATCATTCTGCAACAATGTAGACAATATAAACCACTTAAATTGTGTAAAGCTTACACCTTTCTACATTTGGTATGAAAAGACACATGAACTGTCAAAATACGTGGACGCAGCCATAATGGTTAGCGGTAGTTCCACTTCCACAGTTCTTCTGCTGGATTCTAGCTCTCTTTTCACCCATCAGGGAGCAGCAGCTCTCGGAGTAACTCAAGTTACGTAACTGCGACTGTGCGCTCAGACGGACAGCTACAAGAACACTCAGTTCCGTGCTGGCTGTTCCCGTGTAAACTTACGTTCTTTTTTTTTGTGTTTTGAGAGAAAATTATAGTGTTTGCAGAGAGACAGTTTCGTTACTTTCATTGCCAAAGAGATTGCTTCAATTCTCGTATCCGGGTTCACGGAAAGTAAGGTAGGCGTCCGCAAGCTATATTTTTCTCCCAGTTGAGCTTTTAGTGTAAAAATTTCGAGATTTATAGTTATATAACACTCAGCCAACGCCCATATGATGGCATAGCATAGTTTGGCAGATGAGTATTAAAGCTATTAGTTTTCCTTAAGTATGTTTTGAGCATTTAATTTGAGAATTATATTTTGTCGATACGAATTCTGAATGATAATTAGTGAGACGTTCAATTCAGAACAAATTGTGTAATCTATCAGTTTTAATTGTTGAGTCAACGCTCATGTCATGGCTTCTCGCCATTTTGCACATTTTCGCGTTTGACGTATAAATTTATTTAAACTCAGAATAATTCGAGAACTCTGATTACAGAGTAGATTTAGAGATTTTGTTTTTCTAGTAATTTAAATGAGAAAGTTTCGAGCTTTTGGAATTGAAATCTTTATTCGATTTGATGTAACGTTAGATTCGACGAGAATGATTACGTCACTTGGATATAATTAGATCCAAGGTTATAAACCATTGTGAGGACAATGTATCATATCGTCTATAGCGATTATTCTGATTTCCGTCACTTTCAAACTAAGGAATAATCAAATTGTAATAACCTTTCTTTTTTTTGCTTCTCATCTCATCCAGCAAATTCAAACACTGTACACTATCTCACCTCATATCTTTTTATAATAAATTCTGGTTTTTCTCTTTTAATAATTTACCATGTTGAGTTTGATTTTTTTCTGCGCCCCCACGAAATCCCTCTCCATCTGAGCTACATTGAAAGGTTAAAGTTCGTTTAACAGTTAAAGTCGAAGTTAAGATTTCGAGAATAAAAATTTTGGCGGTATCAAGAGATACCTGGCGCCCTAACTGGCTTTAAAAAATTTTGTGCCTATTTAGAAAATTTTGTTGGGTGTTAGATTTTGGCGGCACTCAGAGGCCGAAAGCCCCTATAGGCTGAGACTGTCGTTATACAGCCAAATATTTTTGAAACTGTTTGAAATTTTGTATACACACGCAGTATACCCTAGCGATGCCTATAAATCGAAAAGATAATTAAAGTTGCCTATTGTTTAATAATACTTAATTGCAAAATAAGACTGGTCGATAAGCATGTTTTTTTAGTTTCGGCGAAGAAAAGTATCGAGGGAACTTCAAAGTTGAAACAACTTCCAGTGAGGCATTTGTTCCTTACTATTAAAAAAAGATTTTTGGAAATTTTTAGATAGATTAATTAAAAATTAACTGAAATATCCATTATGTAACAAAGCGAACATCGCATCCTTATAGACGAGTACCGACGAGTACAGAAAAACGGCGAGAAGATCACAGTGCAATTGTAGACGGCGTCGCGTACTTTCTTACATAATGAATATTTCCATCAATGTTTAATGAATCGATCTAAAAATTTCCAAAAATCTTCCTTTAATAGTAAAGAAAAATTGTCTCACTGGAAGTTGTTTCAACTCTAAAATTCCCTCGATACTTTTCTTCGCCAAAAAAGTTTCATTTTGTTCTTCTATAAAAGCCTACTGTTTAAAAAATTTAATTTTTTAAACTTTAAAATTTGTATATCACAAGAAGCTTGGACAATTCGTCTCGTTGCAAATCCCTGCAAACGAGAAATTCTTCAAACATATTTTTTGAGAGCGCGTAACCAAGACATACGTACTTCAAATTAATTATACTTTTATACACTGAAAAAATTTTGGCACACCGGTTGCACCACCTACAGTACACCGTTTGCACTACAGATTTGGAGCAATCGGTGCACCATTTCGGGCGTACAGATGCGCGAAAGTAGGGGCAAATGTTATCCCCACTAAAACAGGGTCAGCATTCGTACGGTAAAAGTGCATATATGCTATCCCAAAAAGGGACATATGCTGCCCCTTACGGAGGTACAACATTTGCCACAGTGTTTGGCGCTGCTGTTGTCTCTAAGGTACAAACGGTGTGCCAGAATTTTTTCAGTGTAGGGTCCTAATGTTCTACTTTTCCGCATGGGAAGAATGTTTGATTCCTAAATTTTGTTTTAAATATATTTTTTTAAAATTAACATTTATTAAATAACGGACTTTAGACATTAATAATTTCATAAATATTATAATAATTCGATTGGGCTAAAATTTTTCAGAAAAAACTTCTTTGTACTGTAATTAAGAAGTTTCTCGTTGGAAGTTTTTCGTTGCTCAAAAATTGGGACAAACCAATAAACTCTGGAAATTAGAGAATTCTGATATATGTCAAGGGTCGGAAAAAAGTAACTAATGACAAAAAAAGTTTTTTATATATTTTTGAATCCCTTCGTTGGCATAGAAAATTTGACAAAAGGTGCCCAAAATGGCAGGAATTTTTTTCATTCTGAAAATTTCTATCTTGGTTTTTTTGAGGGCGCTGATTATACGAATCTGAATTTTCGAAAATTCAATAATAGTTTCTTCGAATCGCTTGCAATATACATAGAGTAGAGTGGGGCGAAAAAACCATTTGATTATGATTTGATAACAATGATGCTCAGCAATTTCGCAATGTACTTTTTGAGATCCCCACTAGAAAGCGCACAAATGGCAATATGAATGAATATATCAGCCAACTTCACAGATCCTGTGAACGGTCGTTTCTAAAACACCACCTTTTCTCAAAATAATTTTTCAAGTTTTATTTCCTTTTACTGCTTCAAATTTTGGTGAAAAAAATTTCTGGCGAGTATTTTCTGAATCAAAATAGTGTTCTGAACGAGAAATATGGGTTCATTTTCTTCATATCCCACTTAATTCAGAATGTTTTAGCAATATCTCCAAAAATAGGTTATGGGGCGAAAAAGCCAACTATACAGTAGGACGAAAAAGCCACCTTATCTTAGTTCTTCGATTCTTTCTTTAGCAAAATGGTGCGAGTCTACAAGCGGAAACGAGAAAAACAAAACGTTTAAGGGGTTACACCACCTTGGAGCGTGGCAAAATAGGTATAAAAATAAGCATTTTTTTTAACGCAGTCATAAATTATTTAAAATAATTGTTATTTTACATATATACATAGTACTTTTATGTATAATTTGAATCAATGACAAATTAAAAAAATTTTTAAATCGCGGAGATATGAGCCAATGAGTAGGAACCTTTTTTGAAAATTCTTGTTGATGGTGTACCTAGTTTCTTGATCAGTCATTGTTTGAAAAAAAAATTTTTGTTTGCTTATTTAAAAAGGTAATCGCTATCGTGTGACGTAGGGAAAAAAATTAAAAAAAATGTTTGTAGAAATGACAGCTGTTTAAAAAAAAATTTCGAATTTTGCTTCCTCATGGAGGAAGCTTTGTTATCGATACATTTTCTAATATTTTTAAAATCGTTTAATTAAAGTTTTCTCACGTGATAAATGTCTAATAGAACATTCTAATCAATTGTCCGGATGTGTGTGTGTGTGTGTGTGTGTGTATGGATGTCGCCATTTTTTGTCGCCCTATTAACTTCAACACAGTTGTAGATAAACTGATGAAATTTGTAAGGTATATTGGCACCACGAATATCTCAAAACGTGCCAAAGGATTTTTCAAAATATTGCATTTTAAAATTTTTATGTAGATTTTGAATTTTTGTATAATTGATTTTTCGACTATAACTTCTCAAATAATGAAAATTCAAAGCTTATGTACAGGAAAGAAAGATTCCTCGCGTCGAGACGAATCGATTGACCTGTATTTTTAATGAATTTTATTGAATTTTAAGAAAATTATGATTATTTTTAATTTTGAAAATTTTCATTCCTAAATGCTTCCTCTATGAGGAAGTAAATTTATTTGCAAGATTATCATAATGAGGAAGCAAAGAGCTCAAAAAATGAGCACAAAAAAAATATAAATATAGTTAAATGGAACACCCGAGATCGAATTCACAGCTAGTTTATAGAAATTTTGAGTTTAAAAAATTCATAACTTATGAACAGGGCACCCAATCAAAAAAATCCTACGTCACACGATAGACAATAGTATAAAGAACATCTGTTTAAAATTTTAACAAAATCGGTTGAGTAAATCTTGAGATATCATGTACACCAGTTTGAAAACAGCAGTTTCGAGAAAAAAGCGAAAGAAAAAACAGTACGGCGCGAATGAGACCAAATCGCGAAAAGCTGGATAGAACTATAAAATGTTCATAAAATGGGCCAAATTCTGTTATTCACTGGTTTTTAAGGTCGCTGATTACGAAACCGGTGTCAAAAATTTCAAAAACAAAATGGCAGATCCAATATGGGGGACGAGTATGCTAAATAAATTTTTGATTATTTTCAAAATTGGTATAAAAGGGTTTTTGAAGTCGCTGATTACGAATCCGAAGTCAAAATCTAAAAAAATGGCGGTCCAATATTGCGAAAGAATTGTTTATAAAATTGTTTATAAAATTTTTTTATAAAATAACAAATTTTTTATTGTCTTTCATGAATTTAGTTTAAAAAACGGTTTTTATCTATAAATCCCCTTCAATCCATTTTCACTCACTTATTTGTTTATAACAAATTCAATAAATTTTTAATCATTTGCTAAATTTCCCGGATAGGTGCTTCATTTCTTCTAGGTATTTGGGATTGAATCCAAGTTTTTTTGAAATCCGGTACTCTTCAAAAAAAAAATTCTTTTTTTCATTTTTGATATTAAATAAAAAAATTATATAAATTTTTCTTATTCAAAATCTGGATCAAAATTTTTGCGTGGAATTTTATTAGCTTTCATTTAAAAAAAAACGTTCAAATCGGTTCAGAAATGGCTTCACAATATAAATTTGCCCGCGAAACCGTTTATGGCCCCACTGTGGGTCCGAGCGGAACCTGAGTTTCAGTGACGCGCTCAGTTCTAATTTCTGTAACTTCGGAAATAGTTTGAATTTTGAAATGATTGAACGCTTAAAATATTCTTAAAAGTATAAGCCATTTATCTAAACAAAAAATAATCGATTTTTTGAAAATCTCATGGTGGTGTAACCCCTTAAAGAGTTTTTATAGAAAATGTAATATATTTGGCTAAATCCTAAATAAAAGAAAGAATTATTTATATTTAATATAAATATTAAATGTCGTTAAATTTATTAATAAATTATTTATAATATATAATAACTGTTATTGGATTTTTAAATTATTATATATAAAAATTAAAAAGATTTTATTTTGAAATAAATAATTATAATTGTAACGTGGTGGATTTTTACCACATTATTGATCCTCTTCCCAGATTGATTTATCTAATCGGGAACTAAAACAGAACAGCCAGTAGGGACTCAATTAGACATAAGTGTATGAACGTAGTATGAATGTGAGAGAGTTGAACTAGATTAAGTATAAAACTAATTAGATTTAAGCATAATCATACTGATATTTTGTTTTTATCCCGTATTTGCCGTCTGCCTGGCTTTCCGATGAACACAAACTTTAAGTTGTTTCAGCTATCTATATGTTTTGAGAGGAGTTATTTGCCGTCTGAGATGTGCCAGTCACATACATCTTTATAATTTTAATCATTCTCCAACAATGTAGACAATATAAACCATTTAAATTGTGTAAAGCTTACACCTTTCTACATTTGTTATGAAAAGAC
>CAJFCO010015354.1:0-20091 GCA_904066015.1 Synergus gifuensis
CAAAGTGCTCATTGAATGAGCACAAAAGTTGATACAACTTCACAGCTAGTTAAGGAATTTAAAAGGATTTTACAAAGTCACCCCGCACAAAACCTATGGCTGTACCTTTCAGAAAATAATGTTCTCGAAATTCCGAACAAAAGTTTCCTATGGTAAAACAAGATCCTATTTGAATTTTACTATATATTTTGCGGAATTTTAAGTAATTTGAGAAACTTTTAAACATTTTACGAAATTTAATTAAATTTTAGGGTATTTTAAGAGATTTAATGAGATTTCACGGAATCTTGAAAAATGTTAAGGAATTTAAAAGGGCTTTACGTTTATTGAGATTTTAGAAATATTAAGTGATTTCAGGGTATTTTGAGGAATTTTATGAAATTTTAAAGGATTTTACGAAATTGCATTGAATTTTAAGTAATTTTTAGAGATTTTACAATGTTTCATAGAATATTAAGTTATTTTAAAGACTTAGGAATTTCAAGGGATTTACGAGATTTCATTTGATTTTCAGGAATTTCAAGGGATTTCATGGGATTCTAAGTAATTTTATAGAATTTGATGATATTTTGGGAGGTTATAAGTAATTTTAAGCAACTTTCAGATATTTTATGAGATATTAAATAATCTGAAGAACATTTACTTCCAGAAATTTTAAAGGATTTGGTGAAATTATGTTGGATTTTCAAGAATTTCAAAGAATTTAATGAAATTTCATGGAATTTTGGGTAATTCTAAGACATATAATGAGACTTTATGAGATTTTAAGTAATTTTAAGTAATTTTAAGGAATTTCACCAGATTTTGAAGGATGTTAAAGGGATTTTAAAATATTGTATGGCAATTTTACGAGATTTCATGGGGTTGTCAGGAATTTTAAGGGATTTCATGAAATTTCATAGGATTTTAAATAACTTTAAGGGATTTGTCAATATTTTATGGAATTTTAAGTAATTCTAAGGGATTTTACAATTTTTTATGGGATATTAAGTAATTTTAAAGACTTTGAAAGAATCCAATAGATTTTAGAAAATTTCAGTGGGTTTTCAGAATTTTGCTTCCTCATAGAGGAAGCTTTGTGGTGGTGACAAAATCCAGTTTCCTAAAAAAGGTTTTTTTCAACATATTTTAATGTCAATATATCTAACATGATGTCCTGAAAAATTGTCCGGATGTGTGTGTGTGTGTGTGTGTGTCACGATCCAGCAATTTCTTGAAAACGCCTAGAGATAAATTGATGAAATTTTGCATAATTATTACACTATATACCTAGTTGAATTTCTCATAAGGGTTTAACAAAACATTTAATTTTACAAGTTTTATGTACTTTTATAATTTTCTTAAAATTCATTTTTTCACAATAACTTCTCAAATAATCAAAATTCAAAGATGATGTAAGGAAAACGTAGATTCCTTGTATCGAAACGAATCGATTGACCTATATATGATTAATGCATTTCATTAAAAAATAAGGATGTTATGGTTAATTGTATTTTCAAAAATTAATTTTTCGACTATAACTTTTCAAATAATCAAAATTTTGACTTGACATAAGGAAAATAAATGTTCCTTGCATGGAGACGAATCAATTGGTCTATAATATTATTTCATTTCATTGAAAAATAACAAAATTATTGATCTTTTTAATTTTGAAAAATTTGTTTTTCAACTATAACTTCTCTAATATTCAGAATTCGAAGCTGACGTAAGGAAAATAAATAAAATCTCCTTATGTCGAGACGAATCCATTGACCTATGAGATTAATGCATTTCATTGAAAAATAAGAAAATTGTGCTTTATTGTAATTTTTGAAAATGAATTTTTCGAATATAACTTCTCAAATAATCAAACTTTAATGTTGATGTAAAGAATAATTACTGCTTCCTCTATGAGGAAGCAAATAATATTTGCTTACAGGAAGCAAAGTGCTCATTGAATGAGCACAAAAGTTTATACAACTTCACAGCTAGTTAAGAGATTTAATGAGACTTTATGCGACTTTGAGTAATTTTAATTAATTGTAACAAATATCAAGTGAATTTACGAAATTTAAAGGAATTTCAACAAATTTTCAAGGATATTAAAGACATTTTAAGAAATTTTATAAAACTCATGAAGATTCCTGAAATTAGATAAAAAATTACAAAGATTTTATATTTCAAGAATTAAAAATTATCAATTATTTTTCTACTAGCAAAAGATGTGCAAAAGCGAGAAACTAATCGCGCGCAGGGCGCGCGGATCATAATTGCTAGTGGGATAAATAATATATGTATAATATATAACACCAGCGACATGAGAACAATAACCAATAGTACGTTTGCCATTAGGGCATTCACAAAAGTGTTGCTTGATTCCCGAATATCCAACCGAATTCGGATAGGGAATCAAGTTCAATTCAAGCAATCAAATATTTCATAGCTATAAATTAAGACTAACGTAATGAGTTCCTGTGCCAAATTGTCCCAAACAAAAAAGGAAGCCTTCTTTTCCCTTGCTCGATATTTGTGCTTGAAAAAGAAAAGCGTTCAAGCGTGTATAAGAGTTCAGTATTCATCATGTACCCTTCTAACTTCTAAAGTTACTGTGCCTTTTCTCCCTCGTGACACACACGCACACATGATGACACAACTACCTGTGGCTTTGAAAGCGACATAAGTCTGCCGTGCACGCTTCAGAAGAAGTGAGATGGTAACTGCGCATGTGCCACCCCGAGCTATATAAGTCGGCAACCTCCATCCCTTCCCACATTCAATCACACCCACTCGAACGTGCGCTCCACGTGAAAAAGAAGCAGTTCATCTCTGACCTTCTCGTGCTTCGATCGTGCACGTGGACTTTTTTCTCGCTATCAGTCTCCTCTCGGTCACCAATACATCTACATACACGTTCAGTTATCCACAGCAGCAACCGTACGTACGTGTTTCGCGAAACTCTGCTTTAAGTAACAACAACTCGAAGTGTTTCCGAATTTTTCGAAAAGTCCGCTTTTGAGAAATCATTCACTTTCAAAATCTGGAGACAACTGAAATCACAATGATTGTCCTGAGAGCACCAATCGAACAATCAGCGATGAAGTTCATTAAAGAATCACTTCTGAAAGCGCAAGTCTTTCTGAAGAAGATGAAGAAAGCGAGAGCAAGGAGACAGCAGAAGATGATTATCTTCAATTTGGAGGAAGTCAAGAACTTGGTTAATGAGAATATGGAGAACGAGCTGAAGGAAGTCGCAATGCTTAATATGTAATCTTTGACTTATACATATCAACAAGTGTCAATCAAAATGATTGACAGCAGATGGGAGATCAGCTTCGATCAACTTCTGTGATGCTGATGATCCAAAGGAAAACTCATGTTTCTTCGGCCAGCATTCTACAATTTACAGTAAGATTCTACGATTTGTTTCAACAAAATCCTCTTTAATCTCTTTATTCAACTGGGAACTTTTAACTTACACGCAGTTAAAATGATCCTGCGCTTCCATTTGTAAATATTAAATGTAAACTTATGCAGCTGGTCAAAGTTCTTCATTGATCTCGTGTTTTCCTGATTTCGTATTTTATTCGATCTCAATTATTTGATATGTTTATCATTTTTTATTTAGTTTAACCACACTACGATATTTTAACTTAAATTGATCGCGTTTCACTTATTTTTAGTTTTTCGGAATTTAGAGAATTAGACTGTTAATAATTGTGATATTAATTTAAACTCGCATTAAGAATTGTAGTTTAGAAACTAGTTCTCGCGTGTCGAAAATATATATCGTTCGCAAAATAGGCCGCCCAGTGCATAATTTTTAATATGAAAATCTGTGATTCATCAGAAATTTTAACTGTGATCTCAAACAATTGTTTTCTCTACATTTTTCATATTGGATTTTATCCTTGTTTATTGTTAACATGAAATTGTTATGCATATTTGTAAATTTTATAAACGTTTCTTGTGAGCGTGTTTTTTTATTGTTCTTTAATAAAAGTTGATGCTTTTCGTTATCCTAGAAGTTTTAGCCTGTTTTGTTATTAATATCTGTTGTTTTACTTGAATGTTACTCATGAAAATTCTATGCCGTTTTTTCGTTGGCTTATACCATGAAACTGTGATCTCGAATGTTGTTTTTTATTAGAATTGTGATCTCTTTGAAATTCTGTGATACTTTGTTATTTCTGATTATAAGTAACAACAGTTCGTAAATAATTCAATAACATTTTCTCCTCTTCATTAATTGTCTTTCAAAATGTTTGAATAGCATCATTTATTCATTTAAAAATAATCTCACAAACAATAAGGAAATAAACTTCAGAAAAATTCATTTCCTTGCTTTCTTCATCGTTTTATTTTTCAGACTGTGATAATAAAATAAGCTGTATGTGATAAAATGCTTTAAAATATATATTATGAAGAGTTTATATTGACATTAAATTTGTTAAACGTGTTGCATATGGGCCACTCCATTCAAATGTTACAATCCAAAATTTTTTTCACGTGAAATATTTTTTTTTGTGTATTCTTTGATCGAAAATATTGGACACGTATTTTTTTATTTCAACATGATATGCAAACTTTTCAAGTTACAAGTGTTTAAACATCTAGAATAGAAAAAATTTAGGATTTTTTAAAATCTTCAAGTTCTTAAACCATATTTCTTATAAAACAATAAAATTTGTAAAGTGTAGGTAATCGTGGAATTTACTTGAAAACATTATTTTATAAGAAATGGTTTACGAACTGGAAGATTATAAAACATCCTCATTTTTTTCTACTTCAGATTTTTAAGCACCTGAAAATTGAAAATTTTGCAAATCATGTCGAAATAAAAAAATACGTTTAGTAATTTTTCGATGGAATGGCTGATATATTAAATCTGCGTAAATTTGTTAAATCGATGTCTTCCAATCTAGATTTAAAAACTGTTTCAGCAACATTAGGTTTAGTTTGTGAAACGAGCGAGAAAAGTAGATAAAAATCGTAGTGTTGTAAATTAGATTAAATATAGGCTAGTTAGAATTACAGAAGCTCGAGCGATGCTTTGTGATACGTAGGTAAATTATAGGCCGAACAGAATTGATAATCATCATTCTGATCGACTTTTAATCTTAAAGATTATAATTTCAATTACTTTTACCGAAATTTTGTTTGCATTTTATTTACAATGATATGTAATTGCTATTTTAGTATTCGGATTTTTGTACTTGACCGATAATTTTACTTTTATATGCACTTGGTGTCTAACCTTTACAACGTTTACTGTGTGTTTTTCGAATTATTTTGGAGAGCATGATACAATTTAGATTATAATTGTGTGTCTATATTATCCTTATAATGATATCTTTTTTTCATTAATAAATGTGTGTTCAATAAAATATATTACCTTTATTTCTGCCACCTATAGTTTCCCGACTTCCTGCAACATGAAAATCAAGAATATTTCGTAAATTTACTTTTTTCAAAGGCAAAGAAAAATATTGGAAATAAATCATTGGATCAATATTTTTCGGTCTTTGTCACATTATTTAATTCTTTTGTAACGTATTTTTCTATCGCGGTCATTGAAAAGAAAACAAAAACCACCTGATGCTTAATGTTCCTCAAATTACGATTAATTTTTTTACAAAATAGAGTTACAATCGTCATAGATTTTTTTATCCCTTTCGCTACGAGCGTCGTCTATAGACGACATCTGCGAGACGGCCTGTGCGTACAAGTGTCGCCTAGGCGACGTCAGTGTATAACACTTAACCATTTGACCATGAGCCCCACGATATGTTTATTTTAATCATGAATATAGAAAAGAAGGGACTAGGCATGCCATTGCGGGGATGAGTAAATGAGTGGGGAAGTCCGCCATTTCTTGGTGCCCAAAGCGCCCACATGTTTATATTTTCTTGTTGGACATTCAAAAGTTCCCTCTACGATTCAACCAATAGAACATTCGCCAGTTGGACATGGTTGGACACCGTGACATGACGGCTCTCCCCACTCATGGAATTATCCCCTCTCCCGGGGATTCACCCCCCCACGCCCGAGTGGGGGGGGTGAATTTTAATATTTTTACGCATAGTGTACATCGAAGCGGTGTCACTCCGATGGAGCACACTGCCGTAGCGAAAGGGTTAAACTTACTCAATAATCTTTATATTAAGTCTTGTTGTTATCGTAATAATATGGCATAATTTTAAATAATTCATATTAACTATGCATTAAATATTAGATGACTTTTTTACATTTTCTAGGATTTCTGCTCCATCTGACAACCGATTTTTCAACTCTCCTAAAGTTTGGCTTCAGAAATTTCACGATAGATGGCGACATTCTAAATTCTAATTTAAGACCCTTCAGATTTAGATTTTGCAATTTTAAACATGGAATTTTTAAAACGAAAAAAAAGTCCAAAGATTTGAACAGATTTTTAAAAATTTCAAAAATTTTTTACAATATTTCAAAACATTTAACAGACTTTGAAGAATTCGAAAATATTTTTTTATTTTTTGCAATTACTTAAAAGTTGACATTCTATAAAAATGTCTTTAAATCAATTGAAATCTTTTGAAATACCTTGAAAACTTTTAAATCACTTGAAATATGTATCTTTAAATCTCTTGAAATATCATTCAAAATGTCTTGGAAGCCACTGAATCCTCTTACAAATCCTGAAACTGTTTTTAATTATTGTAAACTTCACGAAACTCTTATAATGATAATTCGAAATTCCTTTAAATACTTGATAATATTTTTTAATTACTTGAAAAGTTATGTGAACTCTTTAAAACTGTATCCCAAAGCCTTTTTAAAATACTTTGAAACCTCTGTAAATTTCTTTCACGGAGAGAAAATACGTGTACTCTGTAGGTACGTGGAACGAATCACGTACAAGATATTTGAACTTAATTGAATAGGTACACAAAGTGTGAATTCGGTCGATAAAAGTCGGGCCTTATGTGCTCAGAACGTGAGCGCGTGCATGGAATCCAAGCAGGGCCTCATCTGCTGGATTCACGAAATTCGAGCGTTGGAAGCTTGAATTTTTCCGAGTGCTCAATATCGTTATTTTTTCTCCTATAGAAGTCATTAAAGATGTTTTTTTTCAAAATCACAGAGATCTCTTAAAAGATTTTGAAACCACTTGATTCTTTTGAAATTTTTGAAAACCATTTAAGTTATTTAGAATCACTTGATTTCGCTTGAAACCCCTTGAAATTTCTTGAAAACCTTTTCTTAAAATTACTTAAACTCTACTGAAATCCTTTGCGATTTCCTTATATCTTTGAAATCTTTTGGAATCCTCGGAGATTCCTTGAAACTATTTAAAATTCTTTAATATCTTTTTAAACTGGCTACCTCAGCACCGTATTAGAGATGATTAATTTAGAATCATTAGAATGTTGACATTTTCAAGCTGGACTGATATTTCTATACAAGATACTAAATAACACAATAGACTGCCCACAATAATTGTGGGCAGTCTATTGTGTTATTTAGAATGTTATCTTGAATGCGTTTGTTTGCAATAATTATTATTGCAAACAAACCCATTCAAGATACCAACTACACCGAAAAAAATCTGCCCGGTTCGCGGGCACATTCTCATCGCGTGCTTCGCGCTCCGAAACATTTACAAGTCGCGCTTCGCGCTCCGTGTTGCGCGCTTGCGCCTATATGTTTGTATTTAAATTACTACAACGGGAAATGCAAACGAAAACTAATTTACTTAAGGTTCTATCGACCTTAAGGAGCACATTCTCATCAGGGCACTCGCGCTTCGCGCACGGTATTTCATTTAAACCTCGTACTTCGCTTGGTTCTGTTTAACAATATTTTTCATGATTAAAACGAAAACTACTCATTCTATTAAAAAATGGCCAAAGGAGAACTTGTAGATCTTTTTAAAGCCTAATTATGTCTCTTATCATTTTCTCTATATCGCATTATTTGGCTCAAAATTTTAATTTTCGATTTTTTAAGGAAATTCAAAAAGTTTTTATGCCTGTCCTATAGGGTGTTCAAAAAGAAACATTTTTCATCTTCAGACTTTTTTTCAGATCGTGCGTTTTTTGGCTTCTAATTTAAATTTTCTTTCATTTTTTTGGATTTTCAAAATGTTATGTTTTCCAATTTTTTTTATCTAAAAATTGGATCAAATTGTATATATTTATTTATTTTTTATACTTATTTATTTTATATCTATTTATTTTTTATATCTATTTATATTTTCTAATTTATTTATTTATCTTTATTTATTATACTATATTATATTATTGTTATTTATACTACTATATCACTATTTACTACTTTACTATATTATACCACGATATTAATGGGTGATTAGAATTGCTCTAAATTTATATTATTTAATTTATTATATGTTTGTAGCGCCCAGGTGAGTATATTGTACCTCACCTGGGACCATTCTCTTTTATTTAAATAAATGGTTTAGTATCAATTTATAGATCATATAACCTATTGAACAAGATATCCTTATACAATATAAATATATTTAGTCAAACTCTTAGCGAATTTACCACATTGTTAAAAGTGCTTTACTAAACGAATAATGTAACTATGTTGAATCAAACGATACTCACTTCTATACCATAACTCACTGTTATGAAATTTTCCTTTTGTTAAGGTTGAATTCAATTGCATCTTCGTAAAATAGTGGGGTTCCGTCGGGCGCCGTCGAGCGAGGAAAATAAAATCTTCTACCGTCAATATAAAATCAGTGGAATATGCCAAAAAATTGCCAAAAACATGAAATATCGAGTAACTATGTTATATATAGCAAGTAAGCTAGACAGAGGGAACAGTGTTACCAAATCCCGATACGGTTACGGTTATCCATTTGACACTTACTAAAATTTCAATGTATTTTATTAGATTATTTATTAAAGTACGTGGTGAATAAATTTGATTTTTTTTCAAAAATGTGTACTTTGAAGCAGCAAAAATACTGACATTTTTTAAAATTCTCTACCAGAGCATTTAGTTACTAAAAATGAAAATTTGGAGAGTGCCTATGCATTCCTCATGAATTACATGTTAAAGTAGTCAACTTTGACATTAATTATCTCCGCATCTGTAAGGTCAAAAAATTTGAAACTAATTTAGCATATAAATCATCATTCTATTTAAATATAGCTCCTTTTTAAAAAAATTCTACCAGAGATTGATTTTTTTACATACAACCTTAATTTAAGCATCGTAGATAAAAAAAAAATAGGCGCAAGCCGTAAATAAACTAAACTAAACTAAACTAAATTCAATCAAATCCCCTGAATCTTTAAAATTACTGAAAATATCTTGATATCCTTAAAAATCTAGGTCTTGAAACCCTTAAAATCTTGTGAAATCCCTTGAAAATCGTTAAACTCTTTGCAATTCTTTTAAAAATAGGCAACATTTACCATTTTCTCTTATAAACTAATACTTCGCATTAATTTAGCACAAAAATCAGATACATTTTTGAAAAAATCAATATTTACAGTTGTCATCTCGAAATTTGATGCAGTCATAGCAAAATGAAATTTGAAAAGGTAAACTAGAACTGATTTACGGTATATGTACATATTTTGATATGATGATAAAATCATGCTCAGCCATTGGGAAGAATAGACATGAAAATTAGTATATCTGACCTGCAGATCTGCTCCCTTAAAAATGGACATTTTTGTTTTGAAGATCGAGTAAAAAAGCCGATGTCTAGCGATCAGATTACTAACATTAACCATGATTATTGTACGGACAACCAACTACCTGAAAGGTAGCTTTATTATGCACCATACGATTCAATGCGATTTTCCATTTAGATTATCGGCCTGATCTTCGCGGATCTAACCTCCTTATACAGTCGAATGATCTACAATTATATTCTACAGCTACACACTACATTCAACTATCTTTATAAGAATCGGGCCCCTTAGGATCTGCAATATGACACCGCCATAGGCAGAGGAGCTAGTCTATTGAAAAAACATCCTAGCTCGAAAAGATCTAACGCCACACAAAAGAATTCCACTACTTCCAATATGTACGTGGCGTCCCCTAATCTTCACTCAAAGTGGTGTATTGTTAGCAAATGTTGCCTATGTTTTTTGCTTGTTTATGTGTCCAGTGTGTTGCGTGTGAGTATTGTTCTTGGATATTATTTGAGTTTATTCTACGTATGTTTTGTGTGTATTAGTTGCGTGTCGTTTGTATGCTAACATCTACCTTATCTCTAAATGCGAACTCAATCCAAAACTCTGTTAGTAACCATATGCTAAAAACCAGTTCTGAAGAAAGAAAATCGAAAATCCTTCTTCTTCAAAGTCTACAAACCTCGATGTTTTGTAAAATCACGCCATCATCAATCCATAATAGTCAGATCCCTATTAGCCTTCATTCTTTTGGGGGTCTAGATCCCAATTAGTGTTAAATGTTCCACCAGGTTTTCTTCACAAGTCCATATCCTGTATACGTATAGCTCGAGAGATCTCATCTCAAGAAGTACTCTCAAACTGATGCTATCCTGCGGGATCGAGTGCCAGTTAGTGTGGTAGCGCGAAGATACAAATATTTCTATCATTCACAGCAACACAATACCAGGAACTAACAACAGTCTCTTCTTCATTGGTTGAGTTCCTCGAGTCGAGATATATTTTCTTGGTTCATGGGCGCAGCATTCAGAGAAGCTCTTTTCCTCCTGTTTGTACTAGAATTTTTCCATTTGACTTTTCTATTGCAGTGGGTTAATTCTCTCCGCCGCCATTGGTCCATTATCCACTTAGTATAGGTTTCTGAACCCTCGTTGAATATATAGATATGGTATAACCGTAAGAATCCAGTGGGCTGGTTTCTTCTGTGCGCTTTTTTTTCTTTCGTTAAATTTACGATTCCTTCGTGCACGTGTTCACAAAGGATCAGTACGCATCAAAGGCGTCCCGAGGCATTCGTTGATGTTCCTCCGAGTGCGAGGGTTGATGCTTTGTATATGAATTGGCTGAAATACGTGGGAGGGTGATTATAATAAAAGGCTATACACTATACAACAAATCTCTATCGACGAAAAACGCAAGAAAAATCGATACGTAAGTGGGAAGGATGTCACGATTGTAAGACGCCCCTTTTCACGCTAGATAATATTAAGGAGCGAGATTGGTAAATGGGGTTTTTAAAGGCCTTCGTATAATCATGACTTATTCTCGGTCGCTTGGGGTTATGCCCGTGGGGAGTTCGATTCCAAATGGATGACATTAATGTATTTAAATTAACTGACCAGAAAATCTTCAAAACGAAGTTCTTTTCAGTTTTGAATCACACCTATAATATTTAAATAGAAAAAATATTATTTCTATTATAAATTTTCGATTAATTTATTAAGAGTTTTTCTTGTCCATTCAAAATTGAAGCCATTCATCATACTATGGCCTCCATATACTCATATTACTCCTGACTCATGTAAATCCTTATATGGTTCCTGCATTTTCCTAAGAGAATGTATTAGATTTGTGTAAAATTCACCTGCCCCCCAATTTTTATCAAATAACCACGTTTTGTGACCTCCTGAACCCGAAAAACATGTTTTTATGAATATGTCTGTCTGTAGATTTATAACTGATAACCTATGTCCTCTCTTAATTATTTATATTTATAAATTAAGCTTTCTAAAATATTAAGCACTATACGTTATATGATAATATATAATAAAGAGAATTTTTTTGTTTCTGAAATTTGATTTTTTTTTTTTCTTGGAAATGGTGTAAGATAAATGTATTTTTTAATTACACAGCCTTTTTCATAAAAATGATCAAAACTCCTCTAAGAAAATCATTCAGAGAAAATGCTGCAATTAGTTCCCACCTCAATATTGTACTCGTATATTTATAAATTGAAACCTGTAAAAATCTGAATTTATTTCCTATAAAGTTATGAAACCTTCTTTTAAAAATTTAAATTAAACTCCTATCAACCTTAAGTAACAAATTCTCATCAGTACACTCACGCTTCGCGCTTAGTATTTGATTAAAAATTATTTAAACTTTGCGCTTCGCGCTCTGCTCTGTTCACTGCATAATAGATTCAAATAAATCATTATAAAAACAATTAAAATAATTATCTTATTGATTTATTATTGGTCTTATAAAAAAATTTTTAACAGCAGTTTTATTTTACCTTTTAAAGGACTTTTAAAGGACTATTCTTTTCGTAATATTTTCTCATATCTCAAGTTCTTTGGCTGGGAAATTGAATTTAAAAAAATTTTTTAAGAATATTTTTCACAATCAAAACGAAAACTACTTACTCTATCAAAAAATAGTCAAGGGAGAATTTGTAGATAACTAGTTTTCGTTTTAATCGTGAAAAATATTTTTAAATTCAGCCGAACGCCCGCGCCCGAACGCGATCAAGCACGAGGTTTGAATGAGGTTGAAATAAAGTATCGAGAGCTAAGTGCGAGTGCTCTTATGAGAATGAATTCCTTAAGGTTGAAAGAACCTTAAGTAAATTAGTTTTTTTCTTCATCTAAAACTAAAGTAAATAAAATAAAAGGGATAAATTTCCGATTGGTGTAAACCTCTGATTTTGTTTAAACTACGTATACTTATGTATTTTGATGCGCTGATTACGAAAATGATAGTGAAAATTGGCGACTAGTTGATTTTCATGGTGAAAACCATTAAAAAACTATAAAAATCATGGTATTTTGCGATCATCTTTGCCAATATGCAAAATTTTAAAAAATATTTCAAACAAAAGTTGTATACCTTATCGAAATACACATTTTTTGTTTTAAACATTTTTCTCTGCATGTGATAGTTTCCGATAAAATCAAATACATCGATTTTCATTTTTAAAAAACGCAATTGCACATATATACCATGGCTCTTCACATTCTAAATGGAAATCATTATAAAAGAAAATTATTGTAAAGGGAATGGTAAAGGGAAATGACAAAAGGAATGGCAAAGGGGAATGGTAAAAGGAAATGGCAAAGGGAATGGTAAAAGGAATGGCAAAGGGGATGGTAAAAGGAAATGGCAAAAGAAATGGAAAAAGAAATAGCAAAAGAAATGACAAAAAGAAATAGAAAAAGGAATGGCAAAGGGAATGGCAAAGGGGAATGGTAAAGGGAAATGGCAAAAGGAAAGGTAAAAGGAATGGCAATGGGAAATGGCAAATGGAATGGCAAAGAGAATGGTAAAGGGAATGGCAACCCAGTAGGCAAAATATATTAGAAACGTTTTTGGAACGTTTTTGGAACGTTCCAAAAACGTTTCTAATATCTTTTGCCCACTGGGAAAGGAAGAAGGGTGAAGAGCGTAAGTAGGTACCAAACCGAAACCAATGGAGATACGATTGTAATCTTTGTACTGTTGATTTTCTCGGAAACTATCACTCATAGAGAAAAATATTTCAAACAAAAAATGTGTATTTCAGTGAGACCTACAACTTTTGTTTGAAATTTTTAAAAAAATTTTGCATGTTAGCTAATATAATCGCAAAAAATCATGATTTTTATGGTTGTTTCATGGTCTTCACCATGAAAATCGACTAGTCGTCAATGTTCACTATCATTTTCGTAATCAGCGCGTCAAAATACATAAGTATATACGGAGTTTAAACAAAATCAGAGGTTTACAGTAATCGGAACTCCACCCAATAAAAGTAGATATGGGCCATTTCATCCAAAATGTACAATCGAAAATTTTTTTCACGCGAAATGTTTTTTTTTTATTCTTTGAAATTTGACACTAAGGACTGATGAGGGTTAATGAATATTTATGAATTAATTATTCGTGATCTGAATATTTTATGCAGATATCACTTACTGTACTATAACACAGGGACACAAAAAAAAAGTGGTCCGAACTTTACATCTGACTATGCTACCCTTATAGATTTTGACCTGCTGAATCCGAATCCGGCCTTAGCATTTTCCCTATAACCTACAATTTTCCCCTAGCCTAGGGTAAATGTGTGAATTTTAGAAGTTTCAGGTTCCGTTGCAGTTATATTTATCCTCGTAAAAGTTAATGGAACAACGTCGTTCCTACATATTTCGGGTCGCTTTTGGTTCAAATTTGACTATTGAATTTTTGTTAATTACCTGAGAATTTCCCTAGCCTAAGGAAAAATGTGCATAAATGTGCAAAACTTTAGGCTTAACGGAGCTTTTGTTTGTGCACGGAGAAGCTGATGTCTTTCCGTACTTTTTATATCTGAAAAAAAGTTTTTTGCAGTACCTCGCGTTTTACCTAGCCTAGGGAATTTTTTTATATTAGATTTCACAGGCCCACAAAAAAAAAAGTAGTCTGAACTTTACATGTGACAAAGCTACCCTTATGGATTTTGAGCTGCTGAATCCGAATCCGGCCTTAGAATTTTCCCTAGACCCTACTATTTTCCCCTAGCCTAGGGTAAATGTGTGAAATTTTGGAAGTTTCAGGCTCCATTGCAGTTATATTTATCCTCGAAAAAGTTAATGGGACAACATCGTTCCTACATATATTTGGTCGCTTTTAGTTCAAATTTGACTTTAGAATTTTTTTGAAGTACCTGAGAATTTCCCTAGCATAAGGGAAAAAGTGCATATATGTGCAAAACTTGAGGCTTAACGGAGCTTTAGTTTGGGCGTATTTTCTGTAGCTAAGATAACAAATTCAGCATCAAAATTTTCTGCATTGCCTTACGATCCCCCTGTCTAGAGATGAAAGAAGCTTCAGTTTTCCCCAATGTCTTCTTTCATCTCTAGGCAGGGGGATCGTAAGGCAATGCAGAAAATTTTGATGCCGAATTTGTTATCTTAGCTACAGAAAATACGCAAATATGTCTCTTTTACCTAGCGAAAATGGAACCTCTGTAGAAACTCTAGTTTTTCTCAGTTTTTCCCTTTTTTCCCTAGGCTAGGGAAAATTCGAGGTACTGGAGAAAACTTCTTGTCAGGTAATTAACAAAAATTCTAAAGTCAAATTTGAACTAAAAGCTACCCGAAATATATAGGAACGACGTTGTTCCATTAACTTTTACGAGGATAAATATAACTGCAACGGAACCTGAAACTTCTACAATTCACACATTTACCCTAGGCTAGGGGAAAATTGTAGGGAACAGGGAAAATTCTGAGGCCGGATTCGGATTCAGCAGGTCAAAATCTATAAGGATAGCATAGTCAGATGTAAAGTTCAACCCACTTTTTTTTTTGTGTCCCTATGTAATCATTGTTAGTCCCAAGGGGTATTTTCATGGGTGGAGTTGGAGGGCGTAGGCAAACAGAGCAACGATTTTCGGGGCGAATTGTTTAATTCACCTCGTAGCAAATATCTGCAGGTAGTTTCGTGTATTATTAATTTATTCTCCAGATGGATGAAATTTGTCTCAAAATCAACAAGCATATCCTTATAAGTGTGATACAATTTATATGTATCTCCTTTTGTCTTTTGTAGAAGATTGAGATTAGAAAATAGTTGCAAATCCAGTTGCAAACAAAATGCAATTTTAATGAATATGACGACGCTTATTAGGACTTTCTAAAATTTTCAGAGATTTCACAGAATATTCAGTAATTCTAAGAAATTTTACAAAATTTATTTCACCTATGTGAAATTTATTGGCATTTTTAGCAATTTGAAGGAATTTTCGTTTATTGTGATTTCCTCAATCCTTTAAAATTACTTAAAACTGCATGGAAAATTTGTGCACATTTAAAAAAATTTTGCGATGTAATTATAACTGTACTTGTTTTTAAATTGAAAAAATGTTTATTTGAACGACCTAAAATTTTTGAATTTCAAACTGGAATCGTGTAATATTTGTACTTGTTTGTATTTTAATATTTTATTATTTGCCTACGCAATGTTTCCCGCGCATTGTAGTGTGCACTTTCAATAGAAATTGCTAGTTATTAATAATTAATAATTAATTAATGATACTCTTAATTAATTGAAAAATGCATCTTTGAAGAAGATTCTTATACCAAGAATGAGTACCTGCATTTTTATGCTCAGTGTTTCTCGTATGAAAATAAATCCATGTTTCACTAAAAACTTAATTTCATGTTGTATAAAGAGAAATACCTTGAACCGCTTAACATCATACGTTTTGTTTTCAATTACAATTTCCAAGTTAAGCTGTTTGCGAATCACGATTATTATTAAATATGTAGCTTACTCAACGAATATTACTTTCCATAAAAGAAACAGTTTAGCATAATGCAGGACAGCAACATCTGCATTTGTGATGAGCATGGGATTATGAATTAAAAGATATTTTAAATTGCGACCAATAATCGATCTGCCGCGCGACTCGCACGTGCAATTTGTAGCTCGAGGAGAATAAATTATTCTAAGGTCGCACGTTTATACAACAGAGGTTTGAGAAAGTAGGGTAATTATTATCCTAAAGGGCTGAAGAATATTATATATTGCACCTTGAATTTCAGGTCGAAAACTTTTGAAATCACTCCAATTTCTTCAATCAACTAAAATACATAAAAACACTTCAGCAAAACTTGAACAAAGAGATATTTTGGTAATGTGTCGCATAATTTTTAATATTTATTAAATGGCATAACGAAAAGTTCGTGAGACTGACGAGCGCGAAGAAAAAATTGAGTACGTTAGGAATTAATTTAATCGCGTGTCAGCGAGCGTGTCAGGGAACCTTCGTTTTTTAACATAATTTTTTTCAGATTTTTAAAATATAGAGTCGTTACAGTGGGGCGAAAACGTCAGGGAACAAAAAAGCCATTGAGTTATCATTTGAGCACATAGTGATGTTCAGCATCTTCACAATGCACTTTTTGAGATCGTTACTAAAGCGCGCAACAAATAACAAAAAATTTTCTCCACTTTTATTTGTTTTTAGAGCTTTAGATTTTGATTGAAAAAATTTCTGGTGAATATTTTCCGAATTACAATAGTGTTCTGAACGAGAAATGTTTGTTCATTTTCCTCGACATGCACCTAATTCAGAATGGTTAAGCAAAATTTAAGACAATAATTATGGGGCGAGAAAGCCAACTATACCTTTCATTCGTGTTTTTCGTTCAGTTTTTAGCAAAATGGTGCGTAACTATATATAAGCGAAAGAAGGAAAAACACAATGAAAAGATAATTCGATAAATCCATTTTCAGTCTTGACACAAAGGTGGCTTTTTTACCCGACCTGATGGGGCGAAAAGGCCATTTTTAATTTGTTTTTTATAAAGGCTATAATTCTAATACTAATAATATTACATAGGATTATATAGGATATATAAGGATTGCGGACAAATAGTTTCGCCCGATGTGCTATGAAAAATGACTTAAACTTCCTCAATCAAGTCTCAGTAAAACTCTTAAAATTCCTGAAAATCAACTGAAATTTCGTAAAATCCCGTCAAAGTCCTTAGAATTATTTTATATCCCTTAAAATATCGTAAAATCCCTTGACATTACATTTTAGTACACTATAGACGAAGTGTGGTTCGTTTCATTTTTGAAACACACACACACGCGCGCGCGAATGAATCGTTTACTGACTGTAAACGATTTTAAACACTCTTGATGGGACCGGTCGTGTTTTTAAAGGACTCCGCCTTTGTCATCTAACGCAGTATTATGGAGTGATTTCCGAGTTATTTCGACTTATTCTTCACAATAGAGAGACCTCACCTTTTGTGTGATCTCTGCTCCATTGTCGCAGCCTCCCTTCGAAAATTTAACGAGCTAATCGTTTATTTTTATACGTTTATTGCAAGTGCTGTTTATTGCCTTACAAAAGAAGCACGACACGCAATAAAAATGTAACAACCTTCATCTGCTCCTTTTGTTGTAACGTCATTGTATTTTTTCAATTTATTTTTCTTCATAATATTACTAATGTAATATATTACTTGGGTGATAGAAAGAGTTCTGCTACTTTCACGATAAAATGCATCTAATGAATGTTTATCAAGAAAATTCTGTTAAATTATTCGGAATTTTTATCAAGAAACATGTCCTCTTCGGATTTCAAGCTTGTCTACGCCAATGTTGAAACGCTTTTGGAACCACTTTGGAAATCGAAAGAGTCCTTCCTAAGGACCTAAGCACAATAAAATATGAGGGACAAATTTCTGAAAAATGTACCTTTTCGACATCTAAAAGGGACTATTATTGTATTATTTGACGCCGTTTAAATCTGAAAAAGGCAATTTTAAGAACACGCCATCACAGCTCAGATCACAACAAGAAAGAAACTCGGGATCGCGCGGCACGGCCGACGCGGCGCGGGTGGAATGATTTGAGAATAAAAGTTTTTTATTATCCGACTTGACGATTCGCCAAGATGAGTGTTATTCTTAGCCAAAAGCGAGAGAAATATTTTCGAAATAAAGGTTCTTCTGAGCCTCGATCCCGTTACCATCGAATGAAGTCCGTCCACCAGGTGCATGCCTGGGATGCTGGCTTATTGGCTTCGATAATAGACATATTAAGTCAATCCTCCACGTCAAATTCGTGCTTTTGTTGTTCACTGAAATGCCAGGTGAGAAAACTTGACGGAATTTCAAATTTGGCACTGATTCGCTTCGATGAGGATGGTCAACTATATGCTTAAGACGATCACAAAAGCGAAAAGAAAATTTTTCTTAAATCTGACGAGTCATTTCAAGGATAAAATTATACGCGCACGTATTTTCAGACGAAAGAAAATTTTTAAGCGTTTAGTGAAAATTTAGACTGAAGATGTAAAAACAAGTTTATTTTTAAATGAGTTCTTTTTTCAAATTATCAAGTGTGATGGTTATAACTATTTCAAGCTATTGCGAGACTGTTGCTTAAGTATAATATATAGTAAGGTTACTAGATGTGAGCTCTAAAAAGAAAAAAAAATCTACGCGCTTCGCGGGTACATTCTCATCCACATGACACATATACATAACGCATATACAAAAAGTCTACGTGTATATAAACGAGCTACACTTGAAGCATTAGAAGCCAAAATTACTCGTGCATTTCGAAAAGTTTTGCGGAACGGAACTGACGAGAATTGAAAAATGCGAGAATGCCTGAAGAAATAAATAAAAATTCAATTAAAAAAATATTATATAATTATTAATATAATAATTATGTATATAATGTATTTTTTTAATTTAAAAAATGCATTTTAGTTTAATTAAATTTATATTCAGAATCAAGGAGAATTTAAACGTGGAAACTAAATTTATTTGAAAGATATCCAAATTTTAGGCATTTAAAACAATTCAGTAAAAATATTTCCTAAAGGTTTTTAGAGGAAATAAATAAATTTAAAATATATTCTACTCTACAGAATTAAACTAGCTGTGAAGTTGTATCAACTTTTGTGCTCATTCAATGAGCACTTTGCTTCCTGTAAGCAAATATGATTTGCGTCCTCATAGAGGAAGCATTAAGTATTCTTTACATCAGCATTAAATTTTGAATATTTGAGAACTTATATTCGAAAAATTCATTTTCGAAAAATACAATAAAGCACAACTTTCTTATTTTTCAAAGAAATGTATTAATCTTATAGGTCAATCGATTCGTCTCGACGCATGGAACCTTTATTTTCCTTACGTCAGCTTCGAATTTTGAATATTAGAGAAGTTATAGTTGAAAAACAAATTTTTCAAAATTAAATCGAACCATAACTTTGTTATTTTTCAATGAAATGAAATAATGTTCTAGACCAATTGATTCACCTCGATGCAAGAGACATTTATTTCCCTTACGTCAATTTAAAATTTTGATTATTTCAAAAGTTATAGTCGAAAAATTAATTTTTGAAAATACAATTAACCATAACATCCTTATTTTTTAAAGGAATGTATTAATCATATAGGTCAATCGATTCGTCTTGACACAAGGAATCTGTATTTTCCTTACATCAGCTTTCAATTTTAAATCTTTGAGAAGTTATAGTGAAAAAATGAATTTTAAGAAAATTATAAAAGAACATAAAACTTGTAAAATTAAATATTTTGTTAAACCATTGTAAGAAATTCAACTAGGTGTATAATGAAATAACTATGCAAAATTTCATCAATTTATCTCTACGCGTTTTCAAGAAATTGCTGGATCGTGACACACACACACACACACAAACACACACACACACACACACACACACACA
>CAJFCO010015358.1:18469-33524 GCA_904066015.1 Synergus gifuensis
TGATGCGCAGAGACCATGCGCATCGAATTACTATCTGGGTTAGTAAAATATGTACAGTCAGAATAGCAAAAAATAAAAGTTTTGAAGGGACCTAACTTCACACTATAACCTACATAAATTAATATTCTAGCCTACAAATATTATACAATATCAAACATTAGCAATTACATACATACATATATGCACTGAATACAATTACATATATTATTAAGCTGAAACAGAAATATCAAGTTAGAAGAAAACGAGGCTGGCGGGAATCGAACACTGGTCATCGGGGCAGCAATCGGGCGATGTTCCATCTAACCTATAAGACATTATGAGAGTGAGGAATAAAAACGTCCATATGACTGTCTATATCCGTTGTTCGACAATCGGCACACGTCGGATATGCTCAGCTGCGCTCGGTCCAAGACTTGACGTTTTCTGTTAAATCATTTAGTAATTTCTTCTACATATTTAGTATATTATATTACTTAAAATACTTATTACTACTATTCTTTTTGTACAATGTATTAATTTCTGTAATAATTTTTCCTAAATCGGATTTTATTACAGAAAATAGTAAAGTTTGCTATTACTAAATAGAAAACCTTCTTATGAAAATAGTATAACTTATTATGTATGTATTAAAATGTCGAAATTTAAGGATTTTGCCCCAACTTGCTATCGATATTAGTAATTTTTCTAACATAGAGTTTCTCAGTGTATGTTTTTGATAGGTTTTTTCCTGATCTATCGAATAGTTATAACCATTTTTAAAAAAATTAAAAATTTGACCGATTTTTTTGAAAATCAAAATATTTTTGAGTTTTTCGGGAAAAAGGCATGTTTTTTTTTTCTTAAAAAAAAAATAAAGCTTAAGTCTTTATCTTTCGAAGCTGTAAATTTCATCTTGCCGTTTTTCGTTGCTTTCGAGAAATTAAATAAAGAGAATTGCGCGGAGCGAGAGGCCTAGCTGACTCGAGCGTTTTTCAATTTTGTGCTGGTAGACCCTATTTCGAAGGTGCTAAACTCCTTTCCTATGGAATATACAAAATTTTGTCCTATATGTTTTTAATAGATTTTTTTCTGGTCTATTGAATAGTTATAACCTTTTTTTTTTTAATTGAAAATTTGACTAATATTTTTGAAAATCAAAAATAGTTTTGACTTTTTTAGAAAAACATTTTTTTTTCTCAAAGTAAAGCTTAAGGCTTTATCTTTTGATACTGTAAAATTCAAAATGCCATTTTTGGTTGTTTTCGAGAAATTAAATAAAGAGTATTGCGCGGAGCGAGAGGCCCAGCAGTTTCGAGCGCCGTTTGCGCGGCGCTTTACTCTTTATTTAATTTCTCGAAAACAATGAAAAACAGCAAGATGAAATTTACAGCATCGAAAGGTAAAGACTTAAGCTTTATTTATTTATTTATTTTTTTTTTTAAAACATGCCTTTTTACCGAAAAACTCAAAAATATTTTGATTTTCAAAAAAATCGGTCAAATTTTTTATTTTTTTAAAAACGGTTATAACCATTCAATAGACCAGGAAAAAAGCTATCAAAAACATATGGGACAAAATTTTTTATATTCCATAGGAAAGGAGCTTAATACCTTAGAAATTGCATGAAACCGCACAAAATATAAAAAATTCGAAAAATTCCCCCTCCCCTATCTCGGTCAATATTTATCAAATAAAAAAAATCTTCAGCCTCTAAAGTTGTACCTAGTAGGACTATACTTTACCCAAGTTTGAGTTCGATCAGACAAAGTCGCATTCTGAGGGTGGTACACTTGAGGAATAATGCCCCATATACAGAGCTGGGCACAGTTAATCGGAATGTTAACTCAGTTAATCGTTAATCCATTAGTCAAAAAGTTAACTCAGTTAATCGTTAATCCGTTAATCTGTCGAAAATTTAATGGAAGTTAAAGTTAATCCGTTAATCGTTAACGTTAATTTTTTATATGAAGAAAAAATTCCTCCTCTCCCCTGAATCTATTCAAAAATGTATCAAGACTATATAAAATATCTTTCTTTGTTTCCTTTTGAAGGATGTGGGACTACTAGAGTTTATAATTTGTGAGAATTACAAATATTTTGCGAAATGAAAACAAATGGAAAAGGTGAGAATTAATTGAACAATTGAATTGAACTCAATATTCAATTTCTATAAAAATAGCAAGATATAATACTATTTTAGGTACTATTTACTAAAAATAGCAAAGTTCACTATTCTTGACAATTATTCATATGGTGCAAATTACCCTTCATGAACAGAAGCATTTAGAAATTTTCGTCTGACTGGCATGATTTCTTCGCCTTCAAGATGTCTTTACCAATGGAGAACATCCACTCCACTCCAGCGCTGGATATGGTATTGTTGTGTTTATATTTAATGAACAAGTCCACCATAACTTTCTCACCCAAGAAGACAGCATCCGTCAGAGAGTCTTTGGAACTCATATTCAGCCAAGTCTTGACCAGGTCCTGAGCTTTTGTTTTTAGTGACTTATGGCTGTTGCTGCTTTCTTTCGATTTAGTAACGGAATGGTAGTCTTGTTCATTAAATATAACACAATAATACCACCCAGCGCTGGAGTAAAGCAGATGGATTTTGAAAGTTAACGAAGGTTAACGGAAGTTAATGGAAGTTAACGGAAGTTAAGTAGTTCGTTAATCCCGACAGTCCGTTAACAGTTAACGAAAAATTTAACTCAGTTAATTAACGGATTAACGGATTAACGGACCGATTAACGGTCTTGCCCAGCTCTGCCCATATATATATATACATATGTATATATTGAAATGTGATATTATTATTTATTATATGCGATGTGTATTTGTATCTTTGTGTTGGGGTGTCAGTTTATTTTCTACTATTATAAATATAATATACAATAATAAAGTATAAAAGATCCGCTATAGCGTTATGATACTTGTGAAAAAATGTTGTTTGAAAATGTTTTTATTAATAATAAAAACAAAAGTTAATTCTCTAATTTGATGTTTTCTGATTTCTTTCTTAACATGACCATCCAAATTTTTTTTAGTAACACAGCAATTTGTTAAGATTTCGATTCGGCGTGAACTTTGAAAATAAAATTGAATTTATTTTAATACAGAGAACCACAGTTACATCCGAAAAATAATGAATAGGGTTGTTTCTAAACTTAGATATCAGTTATCCAATGAATGGATATTATAGTTTATAAAATTTTAATTTTAAAAACGACCATAAAATATTTTTTTCATATTGTTTACTATTTTTTATTTAATGTTTAAATTTGAATTGTCTATCTCGATTTTGATTGGAGGGCCACTCTGACGTTATAGAGGTCGGATTTTCGACCAATAACAGCTTATGTGTCAGTGATTTTCAAATATATTTTTCTCTGCCGATATTTTGTATTGGTTATGCTTATGTGCACGACGAAAATCCTTTCTTAAAAAATAGATGACCTGTCAAGTGTCCGCAGTTTATTCGTGATCTGATCGGTTGAGAGATGGTCACGTGGGATCGTCACAAGTGCGTAACGTGAAGTAATTATACAGGCGCGCGAAGCGCGCTGTGATGTTCTAGTAGAAGTAAAAATGGTAAAAATATTGTTTAAAGAAATGCCAAACTAGGGTTTCGTAAAAATGAATAGCGGAAATCTACTGAAAGTAGATATATTTATAGTATGGTTATGGTTTTTAAGAATAATTGTGACTTCGTAAGTATACTCAAAAGATTTCACTTGATAACTTATAGCCATAAGTTTCACTTCTTTGATATAGAATTTCTTGTTATTGTCAGATATAAAAATACTTTTCTGCAAAAATTTTCTTTGTTTGTGACATAAGCCTTAATAAGAAAAGCTATCAAATAAAAATAATCAGAATTGACACCAGACCGTGGGCAAACCTCTTTATTACAAGTTTCGTTAGTTTTCATGAAAGCCACGACGTAACCAATTTTTTTGGCGCTCACCATGTCCACACGGAATCATATATCGCTCTCAAAATTTGGAATACAGGAAATGAGACATTAAATTGCGTTTGTATATTTAGTTGTAGTCAAAATTTTGAAAAAAAAATCAAGTCGGTAAAGTAGGGATCGGAGTTTTTTTCAAAATTATGGCTCCAACTAAATATACAAACGTAATTTAATGTCTCATTTCCTATATTCCAAATTTTGAGAGCGATATATGATTCCGTTTGGACATGGTGAGCGCCAAAAAAATTTTTTCACCACCAAGCGCAGAGCATTCCCTTAATAATTATGAGAACCTCTAAGTCACGTGACATCCACGTGACACAAATTTGAATAGATGTTTTCCTGCGGCGGCGAATGCGGCGCACATAAAGGAAAATGCATGATTAAAATTCCAATATAAAGTAAAATATTGTAATAAGATATATTTTGTTCTGTTCAATATCTTATCATTGCTTTATGCATAGAGATAATTTAATTGAAGTTCATTAAAACAGTTAATTAACGTGTTATCCAAAAAGTACACCTGCGCCAAGTTATCCTATACCTTGTTTTGTAATGTGAGGCGTTTCGCTTTAAAATCGTAATTATTGAATAAAAAACAAATTATAGAGAAAAATTAGTAAAATTTAATAAAAATACAATAAATATATTTATGTTTAATATTATTAACATATTTGAGAGATTATGTCTGCCGAAATTTCAAGCAAAAATGTTTTTTTAACAGTTCATAATGTCTCACAATAATTTGAGGGTTATATATCTGTTGAAATGGCAAGGAAAAAATATTTTGTTAACAGTACAGAATGACTCACCAATATGAAAATAAAATAATGAAAGATATATTTATAAATTTATAAACTCCCATCTAAAAAAATAAAGGTTAGAATTCCTACTTTTTTATTTTAAGATAAGTTTATAGACGTTTTATAAACAATAAATCAAAATTATATTAACAATAAGTAAATTTTATTCTTTTGAAAAACAATTATAATGATTCAACATTCAAATAATATTATTATTCTAAACCTTCTAAATATTTATTCTGTCAGAACAAACTTAACCTGAAAACTAGTAAAAAGATTTCAAAATACAAATATTTTAAAATAACTCTAAAATACAGGATAATTGAGTGGCCGGAAGCAATAACGGGACGCACGCTCGAAAACATGTAAAATTATTGTCCAAGCGTCTTGTGATATCCAAATTTTAAAGTTTAAAAACTTAAATTTTTAAAAATTTAGGCTTGTAGAGAAGAACAAATCGCAACTTTTTCCTATTTAAAGTTTTTTTCTCCGATGAATATTTTTAATACTAAAAATAAAAAAGTGAAAAAAAAATTTCCCCGAATTGAATGATGTTTAAAAACATAAATCGGTGAAGAAAAGTATCGAGGGAAGTTTGGAGTTGAAAGAACTTCCAGTGAGACATTTGTTCCTTAGTATTAAAGGAAGATTTTTGCAAATTTTTAGATCAATTTATTAAAAATTGACGGAAATATCCATTATGTAAAAAAGTACGCGACGCCGTCCACGATTACACCGTGAGTTTCTCGTTGTTCGCTTGTACTCTCGCACACAGTGCAATCGTGGATGGCGTCGCGTGCTTTCTTACATAATGGATATTTCCGTCAATTTATAATAAATTGATCTAAAAATTTCCAAAAATATTCGTTTAATAGTAAGGAAGTTCTTTCAACTCTAAACTTCCCTTTAAAAAAAAACTATACTTTTCTTCGCCGAAACTGAAAAAACGTGCTAATCGACGAGTCTCAATTTGCAATTAATTATTATTAAACAATAGGCAGCTTTAGTTATTTTTTTGATTTTGTAGGCTTCGCTAAGGCATACTGCGTGTGTATACCCAATTTCAAACAGTTTCAATAATATTTGGCTGAGATTTGACGATTTATGTTTTTAAACATAATTCAATTTGGGGAAATTTTTTTTTCACTTTTTTATTTTTAGTATTAAAAATATTCATCGGACAAAATACTTTAAAAAGAAGAAAGTTGCGATTTGTTCTTCTCTACAAGTCTAGATTTTAAAAATTTTAATTTTTTAAACTTTAAAATTTGGATATCACAAGACGCTTGGACAATAATTTTACGTGTTTTCGAGCGTGCGTCCCGTTATTGCATCCGGCCACTCAATTATTAAAATAAAACTTTTTTGTGCACTTTATAAACGAAATATTATTACTTTGAGTAAATATTTCTTACCTTCTAACTAAAAACGGCACTTTCTCGCTAAAAAATTTACATTGCACGATTATAGGTTGATATTCTCGGAGAAAAATAAACCACAAACGTGTGCGTCAAGTTACCTGCCGATTTTAGTCCCGAATGCGCCATATTAGTCGCATGTGAATAGTATTTAATAAAGATTTTTTATATAAAAGTTTATTAATTTTATTCAAATTATTAAACTTTAAATGATTCAAAAAACTGAGAACAGTATATTTCCAAAAAAGTTTTATATTTTAGGCAAAAATTCTGGAATTTTTTTTTTACTTTTTTTTTAGCTACTCTAACAATACAAGCGAAAGAACCAAAACTAACTTTTCGCCATAAAAATCAGGCAATTAATTTAACTATCCCGATTTTTTAATAATGTAACGTTGAAAACATATATAAATGTAATGAAACTATATCCAAAAGCAGAAAATGCGTTAATATTCTAAAACTCGAACGTGCCGCATTGGCCACCGCTCCCCTATGTTTGAGACTATGAAAATTTGAGAGCATTTATTTTTTTACAATCAGTTTGCTCGCAGGAAAAATTCAAAAAACCGCTGAAGACGATTCTCTGAATGCTTCATAACCAATTCGCCAAGAAAAACACAAAATGAGATCAAATGTCCAATAAGGAGAATAAAAAAGAGTTGTATCTTCAATTTCACAGTCTCGCCACTCCTTTCTGCTGGAACCATTTCTGAACTTTCTTTAGGTAAAGAAAAATTCCTTTTCCAGTATTCGATGAGCCCTGAGTCCCAAAAATGTATCAAGAACTTGTCAAAACCTCGAACGTAAGGTGAAGTTGATTCAAAGTAGATCGTTTTTAGGTGATTTTGCAGACATTCTTCCACCATCTTCATTTTCTGGCTTCCGTGTTCTTGAATTGCTAGTTGGGCCGAGGACTCTCTCATCACACAGCTAACATTCTTGTGATCGAGTAAAGCTTTGATACAATCCAGGTATGACGGAACGAATTCACTTTTATTCAACACTGTTCCAAAGACATCTGTTACTCGTGAAATGAAATACCACTGATTTTCTTGCACTTGCACTACAAGACCAGACTTGCCTAGTTCTTCCAAGGTCTTGATGCCATCCGATGAATCGATCGTCAACTTGACATCTGTCAAGATCGCGTAGATGATAAAAGAGAATATCATAAATGCAAAGAGAATGGAGCAAAAAATTATTTTTTCACCCGATCTTCTAGGTTCTCGAGATACTGTGAATCCCAACATCATTTGCAATATGTTCAGCGAAGTCCAAACATCAGCATCGAATTTCAAGACGTAGGTCAATACCCATATCGCTGCAACGAAGAAGAAGATGTATAAGTATTTCCCTGAGAATGAAATACTTATTGTTTCATTTTTCTCAAATGGAACCAAGGCACAATATCTTGTGAATCCAGTAGTTAGACTCTGTTCTAAGGGACATTTGGTTTGCCGCACTGCGTGATTGGATGCGAACTGAATGATTTTGCTCATAAGACCATCAATAATTCCAGTCGATTTTTCTCTACTTCCGCATATCAGACGACCCCATCCTTCACTTTGAACTGGAACCTCTGTAACTTTGAAGTTCATTTTCTTTGAAAGAACTTTTACGAATTGTATTTCTGGACCGGTAATATTAATCGGGTATCCAGATGCGTTGCGTTCTAAGTAAACTTGTGGGGGATAATTGAAAGTTGCGACTTTTATCTCGAATCCATTCAAATTTCGCAGCTTGTAGGGGAACAAAGAAGTCTCCTTTGAAAATTTACTCTGGAAGTAAACTTGTGATGTGAAGGGATTCAAGTAGTAGATTGTAGCTCTGATTCGTTGATGATTGTCGTCCAGATTGTTGTCCATATTGCATCTGCTTTTCTTTTCTACAATTTCCAAGATTGTGTAGTCTACAAAGTTTAGGGACCACATTCTTCGAAGCAACTTTTCATAGCGAAATTTTCCTTCTTCGATTACAAAAACAATTAAGCATTTTGGCCGAATTTGTTTCTCTGAAACATCAATCAGAAATTCGGTTAAGTTGGAGACTCCCGAGGTTTTTGTGTTATTTTTTAGAGACTGAATCGAAATGAACATTGTTGTTCCTCCCAGATTTTGATATGATTGGCTTTCTGAAAATTTTCGCGCATTTTTAAGAGTTGCATTTTTCAAACTGATACTCTGACCCGGAATTCTGGATAAAATAATTTCTATTAATCGATTCTGATTTGTATTTTCGTCGATGATGAGTATTCTTCGAAAATAGTCTATTTTTTTAATGTGGCTCTCGAAGCGATCGCAGAATGTCTTTTTTTGTAATCCACAGACATTAATTATATAAATTAAATATATGAAAATTTTTGCGAGTTTCATTGTCAAAAATTGAATGTTATACACTTACGCTACAATTCCGTAATCTTTATAAATCTATTCGCATTCAACACAGAAATATTTCTATTATTGAGACGGAATTTCCTTAAATGTCCGTTCAATCTTAGGAATAATTATAATATTTATGAAAAGAACTTATGGGCGCCAGATCTTATATGGATCAATTCAATAAAATTTAGCGAAAGGAAATTTCAATAATTATTCCCAAAGAATTTGGGCTAGCTCAACCCTTTTCTGGAAAATGGTAGAGGGGCTGGTTCTTTTAAATTAAAGTAAATGACCAAAATAAATAAACTCTATTTAAAGTTATTCAAATTTATTTATAAAAATCAAGAAAATGATATTCCTAATTAATTTAGGACAATTGGTATTATTTTAACTAAACTTTAAATAAACTGGGAAATGGGACTTAAGAAACAGGAAATTCAAATATAAAACTATAATTTAAAATTAATTGATCTTTCGTTTGGTTTTCCAAGACCAGACGCAAGATAAAACAAAAGAGTAACACAATCAAAGATACTCCAATATTGGGAAAGAAACAATATTTTGGGATGGGTCAAACAAATATCAGGGAATAAAAACTTTATAAAATATTAAAACGAAGAAAACAATCACAAATATCAATTCGATATCATAAAATAATCCAATCAGAGAAATTCCAATGGACTTGTGAACCTAATTTATCCTAAATTAACATAAACCAAACCAAAAAAAAACTAATAGGTTTTACAATCCATAAAAGAATTTATTCTCCTGAACTATGAACAAATTACCTGAATTGAATCAATCGGGAACAACAATATCAAACAAAACAATAATTATCTTTTAAGAAATCTCTATAAAAGTAAATCAAATCTCGGAGACAAAATTGGTGCTGCTTATCCGGAGACCACAGAACGAAAGATGACTAGATGGTGACAGTGTTGCCAGATGACTCAAGCGATTTCCCCCCAGATGGAGCCTGATTTCCCACTAAAAAAAAAAATTTCCCACTAAATTTAAAGATGAAAAATTCTCGAGAATATTACCCAGAATATTCTCCTTTCGGAGAATATATGAGAATTTTCGTTCTTCAAATATAATACACAATCTAATTATAAAATATAAATAAATAATTACGTTTTAACATTTATTAAAATAAATTTATGTGAAAAATTGTAAAATATACAATGGTCGATAATATACTCTATTATATTCTCGTTCTCATTTTCAAGGTAATATTCCCCCTTCGCAGCTCAAAATAAATTAAAAATATTTGTTTAAACAGTTAAATTATATTATGTGTTAAGTTATATTCTTGACTTTAAAAAGGTCAAGGGCTAATAAGGTTATTGAAATATAAAATTAGTCGATCTAAATTTTGGTAGCGCGTGTTTTTTAAAATTGTAAATATAGTGATAATAAAATTAATAAAAATGATATTTTTTATCAAAAACATTTAATACTTCAAGAACAGTAAGAAATAAGAAAAAATACTTCAAATATTTGTACTTTGGTTACATCTTTGGAACACATATGAATAACTTTAATTATTATTTAAGTATCTTTAGAAAGATACTTTAAAGATACTTTATAAATATTTAAAATTCAACATCTTAAGCTATATTCTAATATAATATATAAAATAAATATGCATTATGCAGTTGCATTAACTACAGCATCCAAAACCTCGTCAACAAATTCACTGACATAAACTTGTTCGCTTGTGAACATTCGCAACATTTTTTGCGTTGGTTCGAAATTTACACATGTACCTGGAACAAGATACCTTTAAATTGTGCTTCGCCTTCCCATTCCTTTTTATATTTTTGTACATATTTTTGTTTAGACTGAACAGGTGGCATATTAATATTTTTATTCTTATATTATGGGAACCGTTCAAATAAAACTTTTATATTGAAAATTAAAATTTGTTGGATTTTGCCAATTTTATTAACGTTTTGGTATAAAATTACACAGCGAATACAAAACATGCACTATAGTTATCGTGTATACCGTGTGTAGCTTTATATCTAACGGCGAATTTCTATCTCAAATGATTCGTGATTGGTCATTAAAAGGGAATTAATGCTATAGTGTATGCTATAGACCAATGAACCTTCAGACATTCAGATAGAGGGAGTAGCCAATCATTTTTTTGTTTTTGAAAGAAAATGGAACCATATATCAATATATTTGTTTTTTTAAAATTAAAACCACTAAAAAAAACCCTGAAGGAAAAAATAACCACTAAATTTCCCACTGAAGGATTTGTCCCACTAAAATTCCCACTGCAGGATCAAAAAAACCCTAAATCTAGTGGGAAAAACCCTGATCTGGCAACACTGGATGGTGACTTTGTTTGCTTCATTAGCAACAGGCTTTCTTAGCAACGGGCTAAATTTTCATTGGTCGACTTCAATTGTCTTGATTTGCGTAACTAGGTGTAACTAAGTGTAACTAAGGGACTGTGAAGTAGGCGAAAGATTCAGGAACGTATTTAATTAAATGTAGGGCCCAAGCCATAAATTATTTCTTGATATTTTGTAATCCAATCAATTAAGTCCTAAAGATGTTGAATTATTGTCCAAAACTTCCTCTCTGGTATATATATAACCAACATAGTAATGTTTGCGATTCTAGTGTAACATCCAAATTCAAATCCAAATATTAAAAATGTTGTCAGTGATATCCAGGCTCGTAGCATAGAGGTCCCACTCGCAATGCCGGGGATTGACAATAATCTTCCCAAATAATGAAATTAAGGAATCCACTCCTAGGTAAATTAGTTATTATGTGTTTCCAGTTGGTAAACAGCACAATTCCTAATAGGCTTTCAAAATAATTCAATAAGAGATGAGGTATGACTTGAAGGAATTGAATAGGATAGTGTTCTGCAGTAAGGTTGGCGGGACATTTAAATGGGTTGAGTTTATCCAAATCACATAAGGCGTCCCAAATGTTTCTTGAATTATCTCATTGGTTCAAACGATGGATAAGAAATTGATCTTGATTCCGGGTCTCAGCGAATTACATATATAAAAAAAAATGGAAAATAGAAAACATCAATACTTAAACTTAAATTAACCTAATACAATAAACTCCAGTCTTGGAAAACCATATGATCTCCGGATATTGTGGCTAAATATAAATTCTTAAATTTTCTGGTTATTAAAATCAATAACATTGAACTATTAAAATTCTGAATAATTATTTAACTTGTAACTTGCATTAAAATGCAACGTTACATTATACAAAGAAAATTGAAACAAGAAAGTGAATCATCGAACGTACAGCTGCGAACTGACGTGGAAAACAGGATATTCTGGAAAATTTAATTTATTTTTAAAACTATATTAGCTGAGTTTCATTGATTTTCAATAAGTGATTGGTAAAGTGTTGGAAAAAAAAATAAAAATTTGTAGGGCATCGATTTCAAAACATATTGTAAGGACAAATACGTTCGTATCTTGTTAGAGTGCACGCATACAATTTTATGAAGCAATATAAAAATTAAGATATTTCTGAAGTATTTATTTTATTTATAATATAATATCAAAATTTTAGCATATGTAAAATTTTCAATTTATCTTGGAAGAAATTTTATTTTGTTGATAGAATTTTCTGTCGAATATTTCCTAATTTATTATACATTACATTCATCTTAATTATTACGTTTTACCTATTACACTGGACAACAAAATATGACCTATGTCGGGTTGGGACGAGATATATCATTTCCATGGTAGTTTTCTGTGCTGAATCCAAATCGGACCTCCGTTTTTTTCGTTTTTGAGTTTGAGTTAAAAATTTTTTCGAAAAATCACAAATCGTGTGATAAAAGGGTGAACAAATTTTCTTCACGAAAAGCGATACATGCTTTCGATGCGTTTTTTAACGCAAAAACTATTGGTGTTTTTGTTTTTTCGATATCTCATATAGTTTTTGAGATATTTTTAAAAAACCAAAAAAAAACCAAAAAAAAAATGAATTTACAAAAATCCTTATATGTCAGTGAATAAATTTTATTTTTTAGTCTCTCAGGTCTCATTCTCTTCGTTTTTTGATGCAGAAAAAATTTAAAAAAAGTTTACAGTTCCAGCTGTAACGGTTCGGAAGTTACATGTCAGAGAACTTGTCTCTTTCCATAGAGTTCCCAATTTGACGGTTTACAAGTACTCGAGACGAATCATTGTACTTTTTCTAATATCTCATTGCAATAATGTCTTTAATATTTGCAATATTTATCATATTTACAGAGCTTTGTGTGGAAGAAAAGTGTTCATGGCGCATGCACGTCTCCCCTCTACTTCACCATTGATTGCTCCTCAAAAAATATTATTACCACCATTACATGTAAAGCTCGCCATCGTAAAAAACTTTATCAAAGCAATGGATAAAAATGGAGAAGGTCATCGTTTCTTGAAAAAAAAATTCCCTAAACTTAGTGAAGCTAAAATCAAGGTAGGAGTTTTTCAAGGACCCCAAATCCGACAACTAATGTTGGATTGTAATTTTGAAACAATTTCGATGGACCTTGAGAGGAAAACTTGGTTGTCAGTAAAAGCAGTTATACAAAATTTCTTGGGGAACACAAAATCCAGAAACTACAAACACCTGATAAACACTATGCTCCAGAACTTCAAGGAAATGAAAGTGAACATGTCACTAAAGATTCACATTCTTCACTCGCACTTGGACTTCTTCCCAGAAAATTTAGGGGCAGTCAGTGATGAACACGGGGAACGGTTTCATCAAGAAATCGCTGAAATCGAAAAGAGATACCAAGGTAACTGGAGTATGAACGCTTTAGCAGACTACTGCTGGAGGCTCATGACTGATGAACCAAATGTTCATCACCGTCGAGCATGCAAAAGAAAAAGTTTCTAGGGAGCATAAGTAGCAGCTTATAAATATATTTTAAAAATTTTTTAATTATTATTATTATTCTTATTGCAAATATTAAAGACATTACTGCAATGAGATATTAGAATGATTCGTCTCGAGTACTTGTAAACCGTCAAATTGAGAACTCTATAGAAAGAGACAAGTTCTCTGTCATGTAACTTCCGAACCGTTACAGCTGGAACTGTAAACTCTTTTAAAATTTTTTCTGCATCAAAAAACGAAGAGAATGAGACCTGAGAGTCTAAAAAATAAAATTTATTCACTTAAATATAAGGATTTTTTTTAATTAATCTTTTTTCGTGTTTTTTTTTTTGGTTTTTTAAAAATATCTCAAAAACTATATGAGATATCGAAAAAAAAAACACCAATGGATTCTGCGTTAGCCGAAGAACGCGATATACAGAGAACATTATCATAACATAATTGTTGATCTTAAAATGATCTACGAATTATCAATTAATCATTTTTTGATAGAATGAAATATTCTTAAAAATAACCGAGCGCCAAGCGCGAAGTTTGAATTAAGTTTAACCCTTAAACTGCACATCTCCAAATAATTACTTAAATAATTTAAGTAATTATTTGGAGATGTGCAATTATTGCACCGTGGGTGTTTGACACCCAAATGTTTAAACTTGTATAACTACCATTTTGGAAGTAAAAAGATGGAAATTCTATTGATTTGAATCTTTTTCAATATTCAGGATTGAAATAGATAGATAGATCAATATTTTCTAACCAAATTTTAATGGAATGTAGAATTATATGTCTTTTTTAAATTCCCGTTGGTTTTATAACGATATAATTAATTTAAATTTGTTTAAAACTGGATTTAAATGTAAAGTAACACTTGGGATACTCTAAATTGGGATTTGAAGTAACGCTTGCGGGATACTCTACAAACGTACTGTACTCACTAATACACTCTCGAACTACCGCCAGTTGTCGACAAAAATCCCATTATATCGAATTTAATATAGAATATTAGATCTCAAAGTTGGCTCTGGGTGTTTGACACCCAGGGTTAAATTAAATATATATCGCAAAGCACGAATAGGGTTGTTTCACAATTTTAGATAAAATAATTTTTGAATACATACTTTTAATGAGTGGCATAACTATGTAGTAGCGAAACCCCGCATTGCGGGGAGGCCTCCTCTGAGGGGCCTCCGAGGGGCCTCTTAGACTGAATAAGAAAAATAAATTTCACTCTGTATTTCTATTTTTGTTTTTAAAATTTTAATTTATTCAAAACTTTAGTTTATTACGAAGCAATTTATAAATCGACCTTTTCATAGTTTCTTTTTATTTTCAAAGGGGCCTCCTAAAAATTTTTGCGGGGAGGCCTCCAATTTTTAATTACGCCACTGATTTTAAGGGTGTTCTAATCTAAAAATTCAATTTCTTCATTTTACTGAACAAATATTAAATTTGGAATTTTTTCCCTTTATAGAATTAATCAATTTTTAACTAGAATTATGCGTACAGAGCGAGAAAATATCTAATTCAAATATTTTTTAATTAAAATTAAAATATTGAATTTTGAAGTTAAATTTTTATTTCTTCATTTTATGCAAAAAGTATCGAAATTAAATATTT
>CAJFCO010015398.1:2949-13761 GCA_904066015.1 Synergus gifuensis
AAAAAATCATTTAAACATACGTAAGAGTAATAATTTTCAATAAGTTGTAATTATAATTATTTAAAAAACATAACAAATAGAAAATAATGACTATATAATTTAACCCTAACACTCCATCAAACACACATGTATTCTAGAAAACTGGAAACACTGTAAATATATTTTTATCTCATTTTATAAAAAAATTAAATTATTCGAATAAATGGAAATCATTAACAATCATTTCTGATAATGCGCAAAGACTCTGTGAACAATTTTCGTGTCTTCTTATTTATGTAAATGATCATTTTTCGAAAAAAATTAAACTCTGTGCCCGCAAGATTTTTTTTGCAGACAACAGGGTATGTGTTCTTATCACAACACCCCCATAAACACAACCAGACACTATCAATCATATCTGAAAAGAAATAAAAACTCTGAGAATGTTTATTCGTATTTCTCTTTTAGAAAAAAGTTCATTTTTTGAAAAAAATGATCTCTGTGCCCGGATGATTTTTTTTCGAGACTTCAGGCTATGGGTTTTTATCACAACACCCCCATAAACACACCCATGCAGTATCAATCGTTTTTGATAAGAAATAAAATCTAACTGAATGTTTCTCGATCTTCTCATTCAGGAAAATGATCATTTTTCGAAAAAATTGATTTCTATGCCCAGATGATTTTTTTTTGAAGACTTCAGGCTATGAGTTCTCATCATAACACCCCCATAAACATACCCATGCAGTATCAATCATTTTTGATAAGAAATAAAGTCTCTCTGAATGTTATAAATCTTCTCATTCAGGAAAATGATCATTTTTCGAAAAAATTGATCTCAGTGCTCCTATGATTTTTCTTTACAGATTTCAGAGTACGAATTCTCATCAAAACACCCCCATAAACACACACAGGCACTACCAATCACTTCGGAAAAGAAATACAGATTCTGTAAATGTTTCTTTGTACTTCTCCTTTAGAAAAGTGATCATTTTTCGAAAAAATTAATCTCAGTGCGCGGATGATTTTTTTTTGTAGAATTCAGGCAATGGGTTTTTATCACAACGCCCCCATAAACACACCCAGGCAGTATCAATCATTTCTGATAAGAAATGAAGACTCTGTGAATATTCTTCAAAATTCTCCTTTAGGAAAATGTTCATTTTTCGAAAAAATTGATCTCAGTGCCCGGATGATTTTTTCATGTAAACTTGAGAACGTGGATACTTATCAAAATATCCCCATAAACACACCCATGCAGTATCAATCGTTTTTGATAAGAAATAAAGTCTCACTGAATGTTTCTCTATGTTCTCATTCAGGAAAATGATCATTTTTCGAAAAAATTGATCTCTCTACCCAGATGACTTTTTTTTGAAGACTTCAGGCTATGACTTCTCATCATAACACCCCCATAAACACACCCAAGCAGTATCAATCATTTTTGATAAGAAATAAAGTCTCTCTGAATGTTATAAATCTTCTCATTGAGGAAAATGATCACTTTTCGAACAAATTGATCTCAGTGCTCCTATGATTTTTTTTTGCAGATTTCAGGGTATGAATTTTTATCAAAACACCCCCATAAACACACACAGGCACTATCAATCATTTCTGAAAAGAAATAAAGATTCTGTAAATGATTCTTTGTACTTCTCCTTTAGAAAAGTGATCATTTTTCGAAAAAAATTAATCTCAGTGCTCGGATGATTTTTTTTTTAAGACTTGAGGCTGTGGGTTTTTATCATAACTTTCCCATAAACACATCCAGTCACTATCAATCATTTCTGAAGAAAAAAAAAGACTCTGTGCATATTGTTCTATCATCTCCATCCAGAAAATGATCAATTTTCGAAAAAATTGATGTCAGTGCACGGATGATTTTTTTTTGCAGACATTAGGGTATGGGTTCTTATCACAACACCCCCGTGAAAACATACAGACACTATCAATCATTTCTGAAAAGAAATAAAAACTCTGAGAATGTTCATTCCTACTTCTCTTTTAGGAAAAAGTTCATTTTTCGAAAAAATTGATCTCAGTGCTCTAATTTTTCTTTTTGGAGACTTCAGGCAATGTTTTTTTATCACAACACCCCCATAAACACACCCAGGCAGTATCAATCATTTCTGATAAGAAATGAAGACTCTGTGAATATTCCTCAAAATTCTCCTTTAGGAAAATGTTCATTTTCGGAAAAAATTGATCTCAGTGCCCGGCTGATTTTTTCATGTAAACTTGAGAATGTGGGTTCTTATGAAAATATCCCCATAAACAAACTCATGCAGTATCAATCGTTTTTGATAAGAAATATAGTCTCACTGAATGTTTCTCGATGTTCTCATTCAGGAAAATGATCATTTTTCGAAAAAATTGATCTCTGTGCCCAGATGTTTTTTTTTTGAAGACTTCAGACTATGAGTTCTCACCATAACACCCCCATAAACACACCCATCCAGTATCAATCATTACTGATAAGAAATAAAGTCTCTCTGAATGTTATAAGAAAGGGGTGTGTTTATGGGGGTGTTATGATAAGAACTCATAGCCTGATGTCTTCAAAAAAAAATCATCTGTGCACAGAGATCAATTTTTTCGTAAAATGATCATTTTCCTGAATGAGAAAATCGAGAAATATTCAGTGAGACTTTATTTCTTATCAAATACGATTGATACCGCATGGGTGCGTTTATGGGGTGTTTTGATAAGAACCCACATTCTCAAGTTTACATGAAAAAATCATCCCGGCACTGAGATCAATTTTTTCGAAAAATGAACATTTTCCTAAAGGAAAATTTTGAGGAATATTCACAGAGTCTTCATTTTTTATCAGAAATGATTGATAATGCCTAGGTGTGTTGATGGGGGTGTTGTGATAAAAACCCATTTCCTGAAGTCTCCGAAAAAAAATCATCCAGGCATTGAGATCAAGTTATTCGAAATATGAACTTTTTCCTAAAAGGGAAGTACGAATAAACATTCTCAGAGTTTTTATTTCATTTCAGAAATGATTGATAGTGTCTGGATGAATTTATGGGAGTGTTATGATAATAATCCACATCCTAAAGTCTGCAAAAAAAATTCGTCCGAACACATCGATCAATATTTTTGAAAAATGCTCATTTTCCTAAATGAGAAGCACGAAAATATTGTCAGAGTCTTTACTGATTTTCAGAAATGGTCATTACTGCCTGGGTGTGATTGGGGATTTGTTGTGATAACAATTCACATACTGAAGTCAACAAAAAAAATTCATATGGGCACAGATTTCAATATTTTCGAAAAATGATCATTTTCCTGAATGAGAAGATTTATAACATTCAGAGAGACTTTCTTTCTTATCAGAAATGATTGATACTGCATGGTTGTGTTTATGGGGGTACTATGATAAGAACTGATAGCCTGAAGTCTTAAAAGAAAAATCATCTGGGCACAGAGATCAATTTTTTCGAAAAATGATCATTTTCCTGAATGAGAAGATCGAGAAACATTCGGTGAGACTTTATTTCTTATCAGAAACGATTGATACTCCATGGGTGTGTTTATGGGGATGCTTTGATAAGAACCCAGATTTTCAAGTTTACATGAAAAACTCATCCGGGCACTGAGAGAAACTTTTTCGAAAAATGAACATTTTCGTAAAGGAGAAGTACGAATAAACATTCTCAGAGTTTTTATTTCTTTTCAGAAATGATTGATAGTGTCTGGTTGTGTTTCTGGGGGTGTTGTGATAAGAACCCATACCCTGATGTCTGCAAAAAAAATCATCCAGGCAGTGACATCAATTTTTTCGAAAAATGATCATTTTCTGGATGGAGATGATAGAACAATATTCACAGTCTTTATTTTGTTTCAGAAATGATTGATACTGACTGGGTGTGTTTATGGGGAAGTTATGATAAAAACCCACATCCTCAAGGCTTCAAAAAAAATCATCGAGGTACTAAGATCAATTTCTTCGAAAAATTATCATTTTTCGATAGGAGAAGTACGAAGAAACATTTACAGAGTCTTTATTTCTTTTCAGAAATGATTAATAGTGCCTGTGTGTGTTTATGGGGGTGTTGTGATAAGAATACATACCCTGAAGTCTGCAATAAAAAATCTTGCGCGCACAGAGTTTAATTTTTTTCGAAAAATGATCATTTACATAAATAAGAAGACGCGAAAATTATTCACAGAAACTTTGCGCATTATCAGAAATGATTGTTAATGATTTCCATTTATTCGAATAATTTAATTTTTTTATAAAATGAGATAAAAATATATTTACAGTGTTTCCAGTTTTCTAGAATACATGTGTGTTTGATGGAGTGTTAGGGTTGAATTATGTAGCCTAACGTTCCTCTGAAAAAATCATCAACACTATAATTTGTATTTTGTGAAATTAGCTTTTTTTGATAATTTCAAGTTTGGAAAATCTTTACCAAATCTTCTTTAGCTAAGTATAATTTAAAAATTTTTTTTTATGTATTTATCGGTCATTATTTTCTATTGATAGTCATTATTTTCTATTTGTTATGTTTTTTAAATAATTATAATTACAACTTATTGAAAATTATTACTCTTACGTATGTTTAAATGATTTTTCTGTTTTGAATATGGCGCCAAATGTACCTTTAAATCGATGTTAGTGATCGATGGAGATAACATGCGGCGCTGATTGTAATGTTTGTGTTTACTTTTTTCCGGAAAGTTTAGCAAAGTTTTTTTTAGTGTTTTAATAATATTTATCGCGAGTGTTGACCTTTCTGAAGGACTTTCCACTCCAGATATGGATTTCCTCTTCCTGTAGGAAAAAAAATTGCCTCCCTATATACTTTCGATGTTCCAGCATTTGATTTCTACGTTTTCTGGTGAGTAAACTAGGTTAGAATACCCTACATATACAAAATTTTCTCCCATATGTTTTTGATAGCTTTTTTCCTGGTCTATCGAAGGGTTATAACCATTTTTAAAAAAATTAAAAATTTAACCGATTTTTTTGAAAATCAAAATATTTTTGAGTTTTGCGGGAAAAAGGCATGTTTTTTTTTTTTAAATAAAGCTTAAGTCTTTATCTTTAGATGCTGTAAATTTCATCTTGCCGTTTTTCGTTGTTTACGAGAAATTAAATAAAGAGTAAAGCGCCGCCCACACGGCGCTCGAAACTGCTGGGCCTCTCGCTCCGCGCAATACTCTTTATTTAATTTCTCGAAAACAACAGAAAACGGCATTTTTAATTTTACAGTATCGAAAGATAAAGCCTTAAGCTTTATTTTGACACACACACACACAAATGTTTTTCTGAAAAAGTCAAAACTATTTTTGATTTTCAAAAATATCAGTCAAATTTTCAATTTAAAAAAAATGGTTATAACTATTCGATAGACCAGGAAAAAGTCTGTTAAAAACATATAGGACAAAATTTTTTATATTCGATAGGAAAGGAGTTTAGCACCTTCGAAATAGGGTCTACCAGCACAAAATCGAAAAACGCTCGAGTCAGCTAGGCCTCTCGCTCCGCGCAATTCTCTTTATTTAATTTCTCGAAAACACCGAAAAACGGCAAGATGAAATTTACAGCATCGAAAGATAAAGACTTAAGCTTTATTAAAAAAAAAAAGAAAAAAAACATGCCTTTTTCCCCCAAAACTCAAAAATATTTTGATTTTCAAAAAAATATGTCAAATTTTAAATTTTTTTAAAAATGGTTATAACCATTCAATAGACCAGGAAAAAAGCTATCAAAAACATATGGGGCAAAATTTTGTATATTCCATAGGAAAGGAGCTTAATACCTTAGAAATAGCACGAAACCGCACAAAATCGAAAAAATTCGAAAAATTCCCCCTCCCCTATCTCAGTCAATTTTTATCCAATCGAAAAAATCTTCAGCCTCTAAAGTTGTACCTAGTAGGACTATACTTTACCCAAGTTTAAGTTCGATCAGACAAAGTCGAATTCTGAGGGTGGTACACTTGAGGAATAATGCCCCATATATATTTTTGTCTAAATGGTCTTGAATATTTTTTATATATCATTATTAAAATATTTTTAAAACAATATATATTTATAATTAATAATCTTAACAAAATAAATAATAAGAATATAAAATTCAAACTATATATGTTTCAAAAGCATGCACCTTAAAATTAAATTTTATTAGTATTAAAGTGCATGTTTCCATAGTTTTTTGAGAGTTATTAGACAAAGTTGCTTTTATTTTTACGTGATTTATTGTTTTTTCATGTTTATTTGTAAATAGAATTATGTTTTTATTTATTTTTCTGATTTTTCTAATGCATTTCAATGCAAAAACCAGCCTATTAGTGTCCCTAGAAAATAGAGTCTATGCCGAACCCATGTCTGTGATGATTGGTACCACCATTAAATTTCCAACCAATCAAAATCATTTCCATTCAAATTTTCAATCAATCAAAATCATATACGTTGACACTTCAAGTGTCAGAGTGTAAACATACCAAAACAAAACCACAGCTGCTCATACGGATTAACGCACACACGCTCACAGTCGCCATCTTTTTTCCAAGTTCGGCAGACTATTTTTCTAGGGACCCTACAGCCTACCTGATAAGAGCGCCATCTGTTGGATTAGTTCCATTGGCATTTCCCCTCCGGATCGTAAGAGAACAGAAAAGTGGGGGCGATGCACGGGGCTGGTATTCACAGATGAAATAGTACATTTATCTTAACTCGAAACTTTGTGGTATTACTGAGATTGAGATATATAATTTAAATTGTGAAAATAATTTACTTCCAAGAAATAGTTTCTACGTCGCGTCAAGAATATATTTTCCTAATTTAAGTATATACAGTATTGTGACTATAGAGAAGTGTCCACGCAGAAAAAAAATTTATGGAATCTACAAGAGAGAGAGCGACACAGAGAGAGTATTTCTCGAACAGAATTACGGGGCCCCCAGCCAACTTGTTCCACAAGCTTGACGGTAGTGACACACAAGTGCGAATTCGCACTTTTGTTCCGAAAATTGGATTCGTTACACTCCTTATGAAAAGCATTATACTTTACACGTCGCGAAACAGGCAAATACCGACATACTCTCGTCCGACAATAAATTGCCCCCTTTCACAACCTGTAAGGTAAACAGTTATTTAATGTTTACTTTTACAGAAAGTAAAATCGTAGTATTGATTGATCCAAAAGAGTATTTTATTGGGAGAAAAAAAATCTTTTTCAACAAAAACACCTATTCAACAAAATTTATTTTTTGACAAAACAAGATTTTCTGTTCCAACAAAAGAATTTGTTGGAACAGCAAAATAATATTGTTTTATAAACAAAAATTTAATGGTGACAACAAAAAGGCTCGGCAAAATTATTTTGTTCCCATTAATAAGTTTTCTTCTCCATCCATACGCAGTATGCGTCCAATGGCTCGTCGGTAATGGAAACAGATTGAAATCTGTAAAATTTACTAGTTTATGCTGTTAAATTTGCAAATTTTCAATGCTTAACATTAACAGATGATATAAGTTGTAAATATAATAGTTTCGTTTTGTAACGTTAGCAAATGACTCTAAAACAAATTTTTCTTTATTTTCTTAATTTTCCATATAGAGTTGTAAGATTAAAAATTTTATCTGTTATTACATATATAATAAGTGATATATTTTATCTGCTAGAATAACAGAAATGTTCAGCAGATTTGAATTTATAACTCTAATAGATTTCTTTTTTTTGTATGTGTGATTGTCACGTGATATCTTAGGCATCGTCGAAGATCAACAGGCATTCGTCTCAAATCCATATTCATATCTAAAGCATAATATGCAAGCATCATACTAACATAAGAGAAGTTATTTCTTCGCCAAATGTATTCATTTCCTTGAATCAAGAATATGCGAAAGTAACTACTGGTATTTAATTGGATCAAGAAGTGTTAATTAACATTTCGGTTACTTATTGTATAAGAATATCAAATACTAGAACTAATACTTTCTTCAAGTTTAAATAAATACTTCTAATGAAACAAATTAATTAATTTAATTGAAATACATATAGGTTCTTTATCCAAGTAATTTCACTGAATTCATTATTTTTTTGGTTCAAGAAAATCGCTCCCTTGTACTTATACGGAGAAAAATTTAATTCCAAATCTTCGATATCACTGCTATTATTTCGGATTTCATTCCCAAACGAGTCTACCTTTTCAGATTCAGGATGAAAATTTAATAAATGATTCATACGCAAATATTTCAATCAAAGGTCAAATAATAAGAATAAGTTAGTAGGCAATTATGGAAAGAATCTCTATGCCGCCTAGTGGACGATTCTTTATAAAGTATAAAGCGTGCACGAACTTCATGCTACGATTCATACGCGAGCTTTATGAGTAGGTGCCAAGCGACCAGGGTATATCGGTAGCCGCACTGGTCTCTGTTCCGGTTCAGTCTAGTAGTCAGTCCCATATCGCACTCAAACAGTTTTGTTTGAAATAGCAAAAAAAGAAACAAACGCGTGTCACAAGCTTTGAAGGGCTTGGCCTTCAAACAACCTAAAAAACATTCTATCAAACTTGGAAACCGAATATAATTAGAAATTGCATACATGTATAATCTTAAACTTAATATTATTATAAAGCTGAAACAGAAAAATCGGGTTAGAAGAAAACGAAGCGCTGGCGGGAATCGAACTCGGGTCTCCGGGGCAGCAGTCTGATGGCTTTCCACGTACTTACAGAGGATTATGAGAATCGAATTAGAAACGTCCAATGTAGTAAACACGTGAATGAATATTGAGGTACATTAGCTTATGTATTATCTTCTGGAAGTATAGGACTGTCTACTAGACGTTTTGAAACGTGCGCAAAATGATACTTAGAAACTCTACAGTGCATTATACAATTTATAATCTGACGTATTTTTTTACCAATCACATTGTAACTTCACATGGTAATAAGCTTTCATTTTGTAATTTCCATTGCAGTAATTACTGTTCAAAATACTTTTCTATCTTTCAACTCAATTCTAAAATAGTTCAGTTTACTTTCATGTAGAAAAACTATAAATGTATTTTCTTAAAACGAGCACAAAATTTTGCTTTACGATTACATTTTGTAACTAGCTACAACCGTAAGGCATCTCAAGTACTACTTTCTTTAATAAAACGTATAAAACTTTTACATTAAATGGCATTTAATACCTTTAGCATATGAAATATTTATCAATATTTTAGGAGTCAGTTTAATTTTTTATGGCTACTAAAATATCTAGGAACGAAACCTATATTCGCGCATTGTTTCCTAATTGAATAGCACTTTTTAAAATTATTTAGCAGTCTTTCCGAAACCGAAATTTTTATTTCTCTCTGTGTAGAAAATAATGACTTTTAGCAAGTAAAATCGGTCAAGTAATTATGTCGACTACATTCAATGCAATTTTTTCCTTGCGCCGTTTTCTGCTATCATGAGACCGCACATTCTACAGATTTTGACAGATTTTGTCAGCTTTTGACAATTTTCTCGCCCTCTATTCCATCAGCCTTAAGCTTCCAGTCTCGCCCGTTGGCGGATATCGGGCTTAGATTTCCATTATAGTCAACCTAACGACGCCATATTCCTATCATACAACATGTTTCTCTACGCTCTTTCTACCACGTATTATACTTTCTTTCTTGTTTGGAAAGAAGTTCAAACACTGAGACATAGAGAAAAGTCTGTGTACTTATACAAATACACAGAAATAGAAAAGAAACATAAAAGAACGTAAGTCCAACTTCAAAACTGCATGCTCCAAGAACTCTAATGAATAATATTTTTATTAATCTGGTTACACTTTTAGGCTAAAAGTGATGTACTCTTTTATATTTTGCAATAAAAAATAGATTTCTTAAACCACCTCTACCCTGTTGGAAGTAAAAAGATAGAAAGTTAAAAAGCACTCGTGATCAAAATAAAAGATGTAAACACTGAATACAATTTAAGTTTATTTATCGTTATAATACATAATTATTAACACTTTCACCCACAAACAATTTAGCGTATCAGCAAGAAACAGTACGGAGAAAAATGGAAGTCAGCGGTTTTATAACAATTGCACAAATTCTTTACACAGAACTTTTATTATAAGACTGAGTCCAAAAATACGGTAATCATTCCTAAAAAGATCAGTAATCTCTCCATATATTGATCTTTCCTGTACAAAAAATATTCATTGAAAGAATAAATAGAATTCTTTACTTAAGATTATAATAAAGGGAAATGTTTTCAATTTGTACTTAAACTGTTAAGGCTACTTTAAACGGTACTCATAAAACTTATAAGTATATATTGAAGATTTAGTATCATTTAAAAAAGAAACAGCAATAGCAATAGAATATGCTGTAACGTAAATTATTCGATGTAAAGTTGTCTTTGCAAAAGGGCAAGTAGCACTCGGTCCTGGAAAAGTTTAGTAATGTGTCTGAGACTCTATTAGAGGCTACTGCAGAAGTCACCAATCCTTGAACCGAGCGCAGCCGAGCGTATCCGACCTGTGTCGATTGCCGAACAACGGATTTGGACAGTCATATGGACGTTTTCATTCCTCACTCTCATAATGTCTTGTAGGTAGATGAAACATCGCCCGACTACTGCCCCGATGACCAGTGTTCGATTCCTGCCAGCTTCGTTTTCTTCTAATTTGATTTTTCTGTTTCAGCTTATAATCCTATGTTTTCAGAATATACACATGTAATTTCTAATGTTGTCAATTCTTAATTTAAATACATATGAAATTATGTTAAGTGTATAATAATAGTGTATATATTCGGTTTTGAGTTCGCGTGTTTCTTTTTTTTTCTGTATACTGTATAGTTTAGGAAGAGTTACT
>CAJFCO010015441.1:25808-36767 GCA_904066015.1 Synergus gifuensis
GGAATTAAGTTCTTGCTCAGCAAATCACAATTAATATTTATGTTATATCACAAAGTTGAACCGCTAAATGCAAAACGGAAATTACTAATATTTTTGGTCAAAATAAATTAATAATGTATTATTATAGTATAGATTTGAATACGCTCTATTTATCGGATGTATTAAGAAAATAATTTGAAAATTTGCAGTATTTCCCTTTCTACATTTAGCGATTCAATTACTAATGAAGAAAAAAAAAAAAAAAGAAAAATAATAAGGAACAAATAGAAACATAACATTTTTTTACAAATGTTCAAAATCCAACTGTAAGATTCTTATAGCTAATCAAGTTTGTCATTTCTGTAAAATAGAAATTTATATTTTATAAATTTCCATTAATGTTACCTAAAATTACAAAATAGTGCCAAATTTCCGAATTTGGCTAGAATCAAGCAATGCTATTCCATTGAATTGACATACTTGACGATTCTTCAAATCTGATGATACTTCAGATTTTTCATTTTCTGAATATATGTTTTTTATCTGAACATACTCTCCATCAGTGTCATCAGTGATTGTATCCTGCAAATGTACAGGATCTTTATTCAGTTCAATCGGCATATTTTCCTTTCCCTCTTGATTGACACATTCAGAATGGTCACTTGATTCTACTTCCGGTTGTAAGTCCAAATTTTCAGATAGAAAAATTTGAATCAGTTCACTCAAGCTGACTTCTGATTCCGGATCCTCTTCGACCTCAAAAAAATCTGATACTTCCGGCTCTGCAAAACGCACCGTCTTCTTTACCCGTTTTTTAATCATATTGAAAGATGGTGCCTCATCTGACAATATTTCAGATGAGGAAATACCTTCAGTTGAGGTAATATATTTGTTCGAGGAGACGAAAGATACTTCTTGCTTACGCAAACAAGAAGTCTTTACTCCGATCTCCTCAATTTTCCCTTCAATCGCAAAATCTTTTGCTGAATTTACGTCTGGGATAATTTCCTCAGCTCTTCCGAAGCAAAAGACACATCTTAGCAGAAAGCTTACTCTGCTTGAACGTTTCGATCTTCGTTTGTCAGAGTTTGAGTCCCGGTTGCAAGTCTACATGGAAATTAAGAAAAATCAAATCAGAGGTTTGAAGGTATGTGGTAATTAATTACCGTAAAAGCAAATTTAGTCTCACATTTATTAGAACAAAAGAAACAAATTTACTATGAACAAAAGTGAACAAATTTATTAGATTGTAAACATTTATACTTGGATATTGGAAGTTGTAAACTAGGGTAATGGATATACCAATTAACCATCTTTGACGATGATTGCCAAGTGGGTACAAAAACATTAAGGTCCTGAGAACGTTCTAAAGACGTTCCTAGGAAGTTTGTGTCAGTCCAATTCATGTTCTAAAGACGTCCCATGTTCCAATAAAAATCTTACACTGTTTATTATAAGTTTTATAGGTGAACATTTATTAATTACGTATATTTAAAACAAATAGCCACCCATTGTATCCATTACTCTATTTATAAAAATAAATAAGTTCTAGAATTTACCGTCGTATTAGCTGCGGCATTAGTAGAATTTTTCTTGAACAAATTCCTAAACTTTTCGAATCTGTTCCAGCATTTTTTAACTTTCGTCGAAGTGGAAAGTTCTAAAAAAAAGTAAAATAATTAAATATATCGGAGCTCTTGAGGTTTATCTGAATAAATTTTGAATTGTTTAAATATACAGTTTTAAAGGCATGTGGCATTTTACCATAAGAATAATTTAGTTTCATCAACGTTTGCAATAATATTTTTTGTTAAAACGAGACCATTTATCTCCATGTCGTACAAACGGGGGTAAATAGCCTAATTATAGTAAAAAATATTTATTATTGCCAATGTTAAGTTGGTAAAATTAAATTGCTCTTATGATAAAGTATCACATTCCCTTAATAACAGTTATGACGTAATTTGCTCTATTGCAATATTAAAATTTATTTAAAAACTATATTTTTTATTTAAGACTTTTTTAAAGAATTTCAATTTTAAGTAAGAAAAAGTAGCACAGCTTTGTTGCAAAGAATGTATAAAAAATAAATTAATATTAGTCATCACAGTACCTACTTTCAATAAAAAAAAAAAGGTGAAAAAGTAATTTTTAAACAAAAAGGTGAGAAAGAGGTTTGAAAAAAGTTTAAGAATTTTTGTAAAATTTAAAGGATATCAAGATACTTTAAGTGATTTAAGGGCATGCTGTACGGTGACGACGTAACCAATTCTTTGGCGATCACCATGTCCAAACGGAATCATATATCGCTTTCAAAATTTGGAATACAGGAAATGAGACATTAAATTGTGTTTGTATATTTAGTTGTAGTCAAAATTTTGAAAAAAAGTCAAGTCGGTAAAGTAGGGATCTGATTTTTTTTCGAAATTATGGCTCCAAGTAAATATAAAAACGTAATTTAATGTCTCATTTCCTATACTCAAAATTTTGAGAGTGATATATGATTTCGTTTAGACATGGTGAGCGCCAAAAAAAAATTTTCACAACCAAGCGCAGAGCAAACCCTTAAAGCCATTTCAAGGAAATTTTAAGAATTCTCAGTAAAATTGAGATTTTTAAAAGAACTTGAAGCATTTCAAGAGATTTCCAGTGATTTTAGAAAATATTTGGAGATTTTTAATGATTTCAAGAGATCACGAGTTTTAACGAATATAGAATAATTGAACTATTTTCAATGAATTTCGCAAGATTTCAAGAGTTCACGTGGTTTTAAAGAATTTAAAGGGATTTTGAAAGAATTCAAATCACTTTCAGAATTTTTACAAGATTTCAAGAAATTTTTAAGGCATTTGAAAAAAATTTGAAAGAATTTAAGAGATTTCAAGTCATTTTTAATGAATTTGCAGGAATTTTAATAGATTCCAATCGATTTTGGAATTGCGAAACATTGTAAATGATTTTAAAGTTGAAGAGATTTCATACAAAACATTTAGTAAAATTTTAAAATTTTCAAAAAATTTTACAGGATTTCTAGGAATTCCAATAATTAAATTTTTTTTTTTTAAAGGAATTAAAAATAACTCAAAAGATTTCAAGAGAATTAACAAAATTTGCATATATCAAAATAAACCAAACCGAAAATGCACTTCTCACAACAAAAATAAAATCCCAGTGGATAAAAAGACATTGACACCCTGATTTTAAAGTCATCCATAGGATATAGATGTTAGTTTAAGGATATCTTTCGGTCTTCATCAAGATGCCAAATATCTTTTTGTCCACTGGTATCAAGGATAATTCCCTAATTTTCCCAGATTTTTAATCAATTCCCAAACAAATTCCGTATTTCCTTGAAATACCGCACAGTGTAGACACAACAGGTCAACAGAGGTGGTATGTATTTGTTTTATAAAAACCTTACCATTTAAGATTTTGCTTTCCGGAGTTAGTTTTTCCTCAGCCTCGTTTATTGCATTAGAATTTTCAGTTACAAGAGTAACAGAAAAACGGCCTCTTTGAAAACTCATTTCTCCAAAGAATAAAAATCATAAAAAAACACAATCAGAATCAGAATAACGTACTTTTACTTTTTAGTGCGCGTCACTCTGAAGTTATCTACATACCAGTTCAAATCAGTGTTGGTCAGTTACGCGTAATTTGACGTAACTTGACGTATTGTACGTAAAATGTAATATACGTAAAAAACGTCAAAAATGTAAAAAAAGAATGTAAAAACTGTAAAAACTCAGGATGTAATATACGTACGTATATCACGTCAAAAACCTCATGTAATTTACCTAAGGTATATTACATGCCAACCCTGGTTCAAATAGGGATATATAGGGTTATCAATGTTACTAACCTTCAAAATCAAACTAATACGATTTTATTTTTTATTTTTAGTTGGTAACTTAAAGACGATAAATTTAAATTTTACAATTTTTTCGAACTGATTTAGCTGAATTTTATTAAACTAAATTTCATTTTGTATTTAGTATAAACATAAATCCCAAATTATTAAAAACATTGTTGCATAATCTTCTAAATATTACAGGCAACCTTCATTGTTACTATATAAGCCTGCGTTTTTGCGTAAAATCATGAGAGTGAGAGAGACGCACTAATACTACTATCTCTCTCACTCTCATTGTTTTGCGCAAAAACGCAACGCATTTCCGGATCCATGGGACGCCATCCTCATGTTGCGTTTTGCGTTGCATAATAATGAGTGTGAAAAAAACAGAAGTATATTTTTTCCGTTTTACTCTCACTACGACACATCATATTACGTACAGTGCCCCGCATTAATGCCTTCCCTTGAAAACAAGTCAACCCAACCCTGCAGTGAGATTCTCGTGCATAAATTCGAACGGATCTCTCTTTCTACTATGTGAGTTAGAGAACGAGGTGCGATTGATTCCGATAGACTGTTCTTTTAGCATCTCTTTCTATCGTACGAGATTAAAGAAGGACGTCGATTCGAATCTATCGCACCTCGTTCTCTAACTCACATGGTAGAAAGAGAGATCCGTTCGAATTTATGCTCCGGAATCCCACTGCTGGTTTCCATAAGATTCTAATGAAAACCATGGTTAGGTTGACTTGTTTTCAAGGGAAGGCATTAATGCAAAGTACTGTACACTCGAGTCTCTCAAATGTCAATTTCCCAAATCTCAAGTTCTCCCAAAAGTCAAGTCATGTTTCTCTCAAATGTCAAGTCCGTCTTTCTCAAATCTCACTTGTAACCACAGCGCACACGTTGCGTTCGGCATCTGATTGGTTGCTATTCGCGCGCAATTTAAAATGCTATAAAATATTATATTTTACGCATACGCATGCGCAATTGATGTGACTATAGAGATAAAGAATTTCTTGACATTTGGGAGAACCTCTGGCAAAAATTTCTTGACATTTGGGAGACTCGAACGCCACCCTCACGAATTACATAATACAAGGAGTACACACTCCATAAACCCAAATGGTCGTTTGGGTTTATGGACATTTATACTCGACTTGTCAAACACAAAGATAACAATCCGCAAAAAATACAAGATACATAACCAAATTCTTCCAGCATTCAGCAAACGTAGGTTGTAAAATTTCATGAAACTGTTGAAACTTTAGTCCAATGAAAAGTTTCATGAAACTCTGGGGGTCTCGTGAAACATTTCAATTTTTCAAAGATTGCGGCGGGATAATTCAAAATACACTCGACTCTCCCAATATCAACCGCATTCCTCTTGCAATAGTAACCTGCAATTACCTCAAATCTCACTGGATACACTGCGCATGAGTTGCGCGCTAGGCATCTGATTGGTTGCTATTCGTGCGCAATTTAAAATGCTTAAAAATATTCTATTATACGCAATACGCATGCGCAATTGATGTGACGCATGCGCAATTTGTGTGACATTTGAGAGAAGGAATTTCGTTGATATTGCGAGGGACTTTGGTCTGGATTTCGTTGATACTGGGAGAGTCGAGTGTATGCACCCAGTGCTTACCTTAGGTTGGCATCCCAAGAATGCGTTTTGCGTTGCGTTTTCAATAAGTTTTTCTGCGGAAAAATCCTTTTTTTTTTATCTAAAAACCATGGAGAATAGACATAAGGAGACCAAACTAGTGCATTCAAAAACACGCACTTTTCTGTTGCCAGAAGTTCACACATACACATGTACAAAGTCACACGTACATATAGTACAGAACTTGCCGAGTGAGGCGTGTCATTCGCACTTTTGTGATGACCCGATCTCAGGGCCGTCTATGAGTTCGTTAGTTTGAGACGAACTACTTTTCAAAAAGGCGCGAAGGCTTTAAATTATTTTATGCTTATCGGCAAGCTTATGAAGATAAGCGAGGAAATTCAATTTCTTTAAACAAAATATGAACAAGGTGGATTGCAAGGACTATTTATTAGCTGAATGTAAAATATTAGATATATATATTATCGAAGCTTGAACTAGTGACGAGCTTGGGAGAGAACGAACTTCCCAAGTCAAGAGCCAAGACAAATCTAAATCTTCAAAGGTAAAACTAGAAGACGGTCACCCGGTAAGAGGTGGACGGTAGATACATATAGGGTAGAGGGAGAATTACAATTTTTGAGAAGAGGTGGAAAATGACGTTTCCTCGTTCGAAGCTTGGGTTTTGGGTTTTTCCTTAGGTAGGCAATATTAACAATTCTTTTAATGGTTGGGACACGCGCTATATAAGGATTAATATAAACGAGGATGCTCTACTTAGGACGCCTGTCCTAAATACGTACCGCAATAAAACTATACCTGCGGTCACACGCTACCTGGATTAGGTGGATAATTTACAATGTTGGGAAAACGCAAGTACAATAATAAATGCGACCGTGCTAATTCCTTTGGGAAACTCATAAATATTTTCGTTTGACATTTTCTTTATGATTCTAAAAGTATGAAAGTATTCTATATTAAATATATACGTCTTATATTAAAGTCTCCTTAGATCTACAATTCTGCCTTTGAATCTATGTAATTCTAAATTCAAATTGTATAAATGGAATAGGTCACGTGATCTAAAACATTCGATTTAAGAGCAGAGGGCTTGTGAATTAGCCTTTATTTTCTTGCTCTTGCGCAGTGAAAAATATGAAGATGAGCACACATGTGTACTCATCACACTTTAAAAAAAATATGGCTGCCGTTGTAAACATTACCAGCTGACATTACGCACGTACAAGGTCGTATAAACAGGTCCAGAATCTCCGGTGGTGATGGTGACTCGCGTTTTGTCCACGATTAGAGCTTCTCAACGAGCCACCAAAGGGTAGAGCGTAACGATCGGAGGGTATATGGTTTGTTTACATCACCGTGATCACTGTGGTTTACATAACCTAGTCGAACACACTTTTAGGTTAGCTTCGTTCCAACTCTCTACCCTCCGATCGTTGCGCTCTACCTTTGGTGGCTAGTTGAGAAGCTCTAATCGTGGACAAAACGCGAGTCATCGCTCTAATGCTTTCACCACCGGAGATTCTGGACCTGTTTATACGACCGTGCACACGTATAACCGCAGGAGGAAACCTCAAACCTGTCACACGCAGAATATTTATGAACACAGTCGAATATATTCTTAATTGTATATATATTACTTACCTCATCCATATTCGTTTAAAAATCGCAGTTTGAAGTGGCCTGTCAAAACAAAAACATTAATGGCAGCCATATTTTTTTTAAAGTGCGAATGGCACGCTGCACTCGGGAAATTCTGTACTATATGTAAGTGTGATTTTGTACATGCATGTGTACGAACTTCTGGCAACAGAAAAGTGCACGTTTTTCGTGAAGTACATGCATTACAGTTTAGTCTCCTTATGTCTATACTCCATGCTAAAAACTTTAAAAAACTGATCGAGTCCTATTGCTTGCAATGCAAAAACCGTGAGTGATATGACTGATATGGCAATCAGCGCCACGCTGGAGAGAATGGGAACTAACCAACTCGTGACACTAACAGGGCGCCATTTTTATTTAAGACTAGTGCACGGTCGTATAAACAGGTCCAGAATCTCCGGTGGTGGTGATGACTCGCGTTTTGTCCACGATTAGAGCTTCTCAACTAGCCACCAAAGGGTAGAGCGCAACGATCGGAGGGTAGAGAGTTGGAACGAAACTAACCTATAAGTGTGTTCGACTTGGACTGTTCGCGCTCACAGTCAATCGGTCATCTGTGCTATTTTCGTTAGTACAGTTTTTCGTTTTAAATGATCGTTTAATTACGTGTTGCGTTCCGAAGTGTGTCAAGGAATATGTTAGTGGTGAAAAAAGTTCAATTTTTATGGTTCCGAAGGATGAGGAACTTCGAAAAAAATGGGAGGAAGCTATTCCAGGAAGTCCAAATTTAAGTCCAAGAAGACTTAAATCTTTTCATAGTGTTTGCGAAAAGCACTTTAAAGAAAATTGCATTATACGTGAGTATATTCACGAGGATATTATATTTGAATAGGGAGGTTTTGAAATCTAGGTTATGTAAACCACAGTGATCACGGTGATGTAAACAAACGATATACCCTCCGATCGTTGCGCTCCACCCTTTGGTGGCTAGTTGAGAAACTCTAATCGTGGACAAAACGCGAGTCACAACCACCACCGGAGATTCTGGACCTGTTTATACGACTGTGCACCAGGGGTATGCATTAGAAAAGAAAATGGCGCCCCGTTAGTGTCGAAAGTTGCATTCTTTAGTTAGTTAGCCGGATTTTCACACGGGGCGCTGACTTTTATCTTTTTTTCTCTCATTATGACGCAACGCAAAACGCAATCATGGGACGCCAGCCTTATTCTTTTGAAATCTAGATTTTATTGCTTACAATATTAATAATTAAACAATATCAAATAAGCTGGTTATAAATTTTCAATTTTTAAATAATTAATAAAAATAAATAAAAATAGCATAATTAGAATCATGCAAGGAATAATAATTATGTTGGTTATTTAACGGAAAAATAAACTTACAAATAACTTGTTATATAGCAGAAAAATATATTTATTTTATACTAAATATTAAATATAATTCATATATAGTTTACATTAAGTTTTCGCGAGTTTTGCGAGCTTTTTCTTGTGTCTGTTTTCTTTTTTACATTCTCATCAGAGAAGGTATTGACCGATTGGATTATCCTTTGGTATACTATTTTAGTGTCCGAAAATGAAGGTCAAGTTCGTTGGCCAGTCATTTTGGATAAAAATTCAAAAAGTTGGAGCATTTTGAAAAATTTTGAAACCACTTTTTTTTTAAATCTAAAAATTGTAATGATGTATGTTCGAAGTACTCAAAAAGTCGAACAATTTTTCTTAATGACTTTTTTGGATAAAAAAAAGAATTGAATGACATAACATTTTGAAAATCCAAAAAAATGAAAGAAAACTTAAATTAGAAGCCAAAAAACGCACGATATGAAAAAAGTCTAACAATGAAAAATGTTTCTTTTTGAACGCCCTATAGGATCCACGTAACAACTTTTTGAATTTCCTTAAAAAATCAAAAATTCAAATTTTGAGCCAAAAAACGCGAGATGCAGAGAAAATGGTAAGAAACTTAATTATTGACCTTAAAAAGATATACAAGTTCTCATTTGGCCATTTTTCAATAGGATGAGTAGTTTTCGTTTTAATCGTGAAAAATTTTGTTAAACAGAGCCGAGCGCGGAGCGCGAGGTTTAAATCAAATATCGAGCGCGAAGCGCGAGTGCCCTGATGAGAATGTGCTCCTTAAGGTCGATAGAACCTTAAGTAAATTAGTTAACTTCTGCGTTCAAAGCTGTAATTTAATTTAATTCAAATTTAATTTAATTAAATTTTAAAAAATATATAAAAATATAAATTACAAATATAAAAAAATAAATTAAAATATAAAAATAAAAAGTATATATAAAAAATATATAATTTAATTAAATTTAAAAAAAACATATAGATTCAAGCGTCCTGTAAAGCGCAAGCTTCACGAACGACACAAGCGCGACGATTGAACTATATTCCACCACCCGCGCGCCGTAGGCGCGCTCATTTTTGCGAGTGAAGCGAGCCGCGCGCGATGAGAATGTGCCCGCGAAGCGGGCAGATTTTTTTCACTATAGCAAGATCGTCTTTCATTGCAATTTGGAGCTATACAGCTCGATCCACCCATTTCCAAAATAAGAATATAATTTCAATTATATTTCTTTATACCCTATAGATCACTTTTTCACACTTTTGCCACAGTTGTCACTTTTTATTATTTGTAAATAATTAAAAATTGTCACCTGATCCATACAAATCAATAGATAAACAACGAGTGATGGTACAGTCAGCGCCCCGTGTGAGAATCCGGGCAACTAAATGAAGAATGCAACTTTCGACACTAACGGGGTTAAGTTAGGGTGACGTCCCATGATTGCGTTTTGCGTTGCGTCATAATGAGAGAGAAGAAGACAGAAGTATACTTTTTTCTCTTTTACTCTCATTATGACGCAACGCAAAACGCAATCATGGGACGCCACCCTTAGAATCGTGAAAGATAGGCTGATGCATAGGGTTGTGAGTCAATGAAACGTTTCATGGAAACATTGAAACTTTCATGAAACGATGAAACGTTTCATGGGACCAAAATTTCTGAAACATTCGAAAGTTTCACGAAAACGTATACGCATGCGTTCTCATCAGCCCCATGCCACTTCCAAAGACATTATACACCTAGATGCGGCAAGTGATTAGTTACATGCTGCACAATGTAGACGTCGCTATGGTGCAAGTTGCAGCAGGTCCCCTCTTGCCCCGCTGTTCCCCGAAAATTAGTTCATGAGCCTTATTATAGAGGCACTGACTGCCTCTCCCTCCAAACCCCTTCACCCGCAAAGAACCCAAATGGAGATAGCCCGCTAAAAAAATAATATTTAAATTTCCACGTTTACCAAAAATTGAAAATTATTAAAACTAAATAAAAAAAAGCGATGTTCATATATTGTTCATATGTTATGTTTATTATATTTTTTTTCGTTTAGGTTATAGTAATATTTTATAAATATAAATAATAACCGTGCATTAAACTATATTTAAATTATATTAGTAAATTTTTAAATAACCAATATGTTAATAAAAAATGGTATAAACGCTTCAAAATAATTTTATAATCAGCGGTCTGAAGAACAGCTGGGAATTCTTTAGATGCGTTTTTTTTTCAAAACAGAACACTCCGAGGTCCCCTTTTTTGCAATTTGTTTAAATTTATAAATAATATAGTATCTCATATTATTTACAGTTTAAACGCAATTTTATCAACTAAATGATTTACGTATTTAAACATATAAGCGATAAGTTTAAGGAAGTTTAGAAAAAAAAGTCTTCGATTTTGAATTAAACTGTAAAATTAGACATTAATCCGCATTGTTTAAACAATGGAATAATATATTTTATCATTCTCATTAGAACAGGTATTAGATTTGTGTAAAAGCTGATTTCTCTTATAAAATTCAAC
>CAJFCO010015502.1:8066-29800 GCA_904066015.1 Synergus gifuensis
TTTCTCGTATTCGGTCGCATTTGAAATCATTCAAAGCAATGCGAACTTTCGCATTAAAAAGTTTTTATTTCGCGCAGAACTTTTCTCGCATTCGAAAGCATTCGAAAGCATTAAACGAATGCGGAGTCTCGCATTTAAAAGTTTTCGACCAATCTTCAATGCGAAACTGACACATAACCGCATTCACTGAAACAAGTCGTCAATGCGAAACAAAACTTTTGTTTTGTTTCGTTTTGAAACGAAATGCGTTTTTCGTTTTGCGTTCGGCATCTGATTGGTTGCTATTCGCGCGCAATTTAAAATGATAAATATTATATTATACGCAATACGCATGCGTAATTGATGTGACGCATGCGCAATTGATGTGACTATAGAGATAAAGAATTTCTTGACATTTGGGAGAACCTCTGGCAAAAATTTCTTGACATTTGGGAGACTCGAGTGTATTGCGGGAGTCGAGTGTAGTCACAATACTCACAATTTCGCAATAGTCACCAGCTGTTCTCTAAATTGCCACTTGATACCACTGCACTTGCGCTGCGTTCTGCATCTGATTGGTTGCGAACGCAAACCACACAATTAGGTATTTCACGTTGTGACGTAATAGTACAAAAATGGCCATACACTGGTGCATAAACAAATGTTATAAGTGTATAATTAAACATTAAAAGTACAAAACAATGTCAGAAAAAGATTATTTAGAAGGATTTCCCGCGGATGTGAAGGCATTTTTGACATTGTATTGCAGTTTTAATGTTTAATTATACTTTTATCACATTTGTTTATGCACCATTATATGGCCATTTTTGTATTATTACGTCACAACGTGAAATATCTAATACGCAATACACATGCGCAATCGATGTGACATTTGATGTAAGGAAATTGGTGACTATTGCGGAGGCAACTGTTTCGGATTTGGCAACTATTGCGGAAGTCGAGTGTACGTATGCGCAATTTGTGTAACATTTGAGAGAAGGAATTTCGTTAATATTGCGAGGGAGTCTGATCTGGATTTCGTTAATATTGGGAGAGTCGAGTGTATGAATTTTGTGTTTTCGACGTAATATACTTACGTAAATTACGTCAAAAACCTCATGTAATTTACCTAAAGTATATTACATTCACAACCCTGAATTCTAGTGAGCGAGCAGTCCATTCTATATGGTTCATATGTCTATGGGCGAAACGTTTGTAACAAACTTCATGTTATTGTCAGTTACCGCCGAAAATCTATGTTTTGTTTGTTTCTTTACGTATATTAAGAGTAAAAACAGTGAAAACTAAGTTTGTTGGCATGTTCTCAGATGTTTCTTAATTCTTATTCTAATAAGATTAACAGTCCATTATCTTAAATCGTGTAATTTAAGTCAGTGCCAGTGCAATGAATAAATCTTCAGAATATTCACCCGAGAATGAGGATCAATCTGATATACTCAAACAAGCCTTGGTGGACATTTTGTGTGACTCCAACTTCGATGATGAGAAGGGTTATCTGAATATTTTCCATGCTGAGCAGGAAAACCTAAAACAAAATAACGTTCAACAGCACGTAGCCATGGAAGGTCTTGGCCAACAAAATGACGTGAATGATACATTTACCGTTGGAATGAATGCTCAATCGATCTGTTATTTACCAGAATCCCTTAACACCGATTCTAAACTTTATACAATTTCGTAAGTAGATTTTTTTTAATCTACCCTTTAAATTTTCTCAATATTATCATTTTTTCTATTCTCCGCTAAAAGCTTCTAAAAAAAACATCTGCCTGTTCACTATTTAAACTGTTTTTTTTTTTACAAGATACTATAGAGAAATGAAGTTATAATAGTATATACGTTTATATACGTTACTATGTGGTTGTAAAACATTATTTTTTAAAAATAATAAATGTTTAAAACGTGCCTTAGCCGTGTATTACGTCATGAAGGCCCACAATGTCCCACAATCAATTTGCGCAAGTGCGTCGAGGCCGGCGTGGGCGCCCGGTTCTCATTTTGCCGGTCTGTTTAATGTTTAACAGGGTGTCTATCCGCCCTGGAAAACCTGGAATTGTCAGGGAATTTTATTTTACCTGGAAATGTCGGGGAATTTTTTCTATAGTCAGGGAATTTCTTCAAGTATCTTAATTTTTTTGAAAAAATGAATTAATCAGGGCTGTGCCGACCTGGAAACCGAAAAAGATCAGAATAGGACCAGGACTTTAATTCAAAGATAACGAGTGGCCCAGGAGTTAAAAAAATCCATAGAATATTAAAAGGAATTTTAAAGGGACTCTGCAAGACTGTAAAATATTTTAATTAATTTAAAGAAATGTCATCAGATTTTGAAAATTTTGCAAGTATTTCAGAATATTTATAATGATTTTACGGAAGTTTAATGGATAAAAAGACTTTAAAGAATTAAAAGAATTTTAAAGGATTCTAAAAGATTTTGATTAATTTTAGGGATTGAAAAGAGTTAACAAAAGATTTTTCCAGATATTTCAAAATATTTTAAGAGATTTTAATGAACTTCAAGGGATTTAAAAATATTTTAAAGGATTGCATGAAATTTCTACAGAATTAGAAAGATTTAAAAGAACTCCAAGTAATTTTAAGGTATTTCAGTTGATTTCCTCCACATTTGAATTAATCCTTGCTTAAAATCATTTTAAATGTTTGAAAATCTTTTAGGATCATTAAGATCTTTTGAAATCTTTTGAAATTAAAATTTCTTACGATCACTTATTAACATTACTTGAAATCTCTTAAAATCTCTTTAAATTCCTTGAATTCACTCAAAATTGGATGAGATTTATTGATATGTCTTAAAATATCGTGAAATCTACATAGAAATATTTTTAACATACTTTTCATAACTGCCTCAAACTCTTTTAAAATTCCTTTGATATCTTGTAAAAATTCTTAAAAATTCTTAAAGTATTTTGAACTGTTTTAAAAATATTTTGAAATTCCTTAAAATATTTTTAAACCTCTTAGGTTTTTTAGAATTTGAAGAATTTCAAGAAAAATACTTTTATATTCCACAAAATTCTTTATAATTAAAAAGAAATAAATAAGAAAAAACGTTTAGAACCCCATTATTTGTACAAGACAACAACTCCTAAAATTTCTTTTAAAAAATGTTCAAATTTCTCAGAATTCATTTTAAAAATCTTTTGGTCTCTAAATACTCTGCAATTCCTTAAAATTTTTGAAAAAATCTTTGAAAATCTTTTAAAGTTTCTTGTGTTATAGAATATTTTAAATAAATGTCAAGAATGAAAATAAATTTTTGCACTTTGCGGTAAATATAAATGTGTTACTTTTAGTTGATGGAATTTAAAATTATCTGCAGAATCGACACCTTGATAACTATTTTTATTTCGTATCCCATAATTGAGTGGCCGAAAATGATACCTGGAAAAATTTAGAAATACGTGGAAAAATCCTGGAAAATTCAGGGAATTTTTTTTCAAAAATTGAATAGACACCCTGTTTAATGTGATGAAATTGTGGAAAATATTTAATGGTAATGATAAAATTAAAGTTTCCAATTTTATACGTTACTAAAATTTATATGATAAAAGGTTGAATGTAAAATTATCACTATTTTATTATTGAATGCGACTACACGTCCGGCTAGACGGATGTTTTTGACAAAATTAATTCATCCGGTTGCAATACAGTGTACACTTCCAGTAGCCGGATAAATTTATCTAAAATAATTCGTCCGGCTACAGCAGAATGTCAATGGCCGGTCGATACTCGACCGGTTTAGTGTCAACTCTTGCCCATTTAAAAGCATTTTTGAAGTGTTTAAATTCGGAAAAAACGTATGAAGCTATTTTTAATTGTAAATATAAACATTCTTTAAGCTATTTAAACAAGAAAATATAGATTTTTTAAACATTAACTTAACAAAAATATATATTTAAAGATTGACTCATAAGGAGCAGTAGTCGAAACCGATTTTACCCCTGGGAGCAATTGCACTGGTCAACAAAATGTGACCTATGTGCTCATGGAATGAGATGTGTCATTTCCAGAGTAGTTTTTTGTGCTGAATCCGAATCTGGCCTCTATTTCTCTCCAGCACGTCAGGTTTTCGAGATTTTTTCAATTAAAAGCAATATATGATTTCAATGCGTTTTTTAATGCCGTATCCAACGGTGTGCTTGTTTTTTTTTTTTTTTTTGATATCTTGTACGGTTGCCGAGATAATCGGAAAAAACGCGAAAAAAAGTGGTTTTATAAAAAACTAAATATGTTGCTTAAAAAATTTTTTTTTGAGAAGAAATAAAAAAAAATTCAGGGTTCAGGCTATTACCCTTCAAAAGATGCTCCGCAGAGAAGTTGTCTCTTTCTACAGAGTTGCCAGTTTGACGGCTTATACGTACTTGAAGCGAATCATTGTACTGTGTCTAGTATTTTATTGCATCTCTATTCAATTGCTAATTCAAGAGCTAACAATTATGAGCTCTTATCGCTGCTTATCATTAGAAACTTTTCCTCTTACATGCTCGACGATGTTGAGCATTTATTTCATCAGTCATGAGATTCCAACAGTATTCCGCTAAAGCGTTCACACTCCACTTACCTTGGTACCTCTTCTCGATTGTAGCGATATCTTGATGAAATCTTTCACCATGTTCATCACTAACCGCTCCCATATTTTCTGGGAAGAAGTCCAAATGAGAGTGCATCATGAGAATTTTTAGCGACATGTTCACCTGGAAGTTTTCCAACATCTTATCGATCAAGTTTTTGTAGTTTCTGGATTTTCTGTTTCCTAAGAAATTGTTAATAACAGCTTTCACTGAAAACCATGTTCGTTTCTCAAGTTCAGTCAAGCTCTTTTCAAAATCACAGTCCAGCATCAGTTGTCGGATTTGTGGTCCATCAAAAAACCCCTCCCTAATTTTCGCTTCACTAAGCTTAGGGAATTTCATTTTCAAAAAAAGAAAACCTGCTTCTCCGTTCTTATGCAACGCTTTGATGTAATTTTTCACGATCCCGAGCTTTATATGTAATCCTGGTAGAAAGATCTTTTGAGGATCAACCAGTGATTTTTGAGAAACGTTCATCTTTCCAGGTTCTAACGTCTGTCGCGCTGGCCAAACTTTAACGTTGTAATGTTGGTCTCGTGCTCTGCTGTCCCAGTTGCATAGAAAGCAAGAATATTTTGTATAACCAGATTGCAATCCGAGGAGGATTCCTATTACTTTGAAATCACCACAAATAAACCATTTATGTAGCTCGTAATCTATTTTGCAAAGTAAAAGTTTCATGACATCATAGGACTCTTTCATATTAGTGGCATGAGCAACGGGTATTGATGGATATTTGTTTCCATTGTGCAAGAGAACAGCTTTCAAACTGTATTTGTTTGAATCAATGAATAAACGCCAATTTTCTGGTTGGTGTTCATGACCAATGGTCTTCATTAGTCCATCTACATCGTTACAATAAATGAGACTATCTTGACTAGAAAAAAATGGAGTTAAACCTTTCTCTCGATTTCGATAATGAGAGATTCTTAAATCATTTTTAAGCAAATTTTTTTCCTTGAGTCTAGAGCCCAAGATTTCAGCCTCATTTTTAGATAAATTTAGGTCTCTTATCAAATCATTTAATTCTTTTTGGTCGAATAATTGTGGCAAATTTCTGGTCGGTTCATGTTCCATTGATTGATTTTCATCAGAATAATTAATTTTTTCTGCTTTGCGTTTCGTGGAATTAGCCGAGAGATACTCTTTACGGTCATACGCAGCTTTCGTCACGCAAAAAAACATTAGGGTAAATTATGGAGTTCTTGCATTTCGATGAGTAGTTTTTAACATCTGTCAAACAGAAATAACAATTATCAAAATGGTTTAGAGGTTCTCTCCAAGAAGTAGGAAAACTAAAATTGAAGAGATGATCGAAATTTCCTCGATATGCCGACCTCAATGAAATGGCACAATTCGAGCAGCAACTGTTTGGTATCCAATATTTTTCTCCATTTTCGGGTTTATTCTGAAAAAAAATCTCGTAACCTTCTCGCATTGCAGTAGAAATTTTTTGTCTTTGTTTTTGTGGGACAAAAACATCGCAAACGTAGAAAAATTATCGGGATGATTTTTGCAACAAGGCTCCATTTTGCAATTGTTGCAGAGTGAATGTCAAATGATAGCTCAACATTAGCGCTAATGAATTAGAGTTCAATGGAAACGACTCATGATTTGTGACTTTTCAAAAAAAAAATTGATTAAAAAAATCTCGAAAACCTGACGTGCTGGAGAGAAATAGAGGCCAGATTCGGATTCAGCACAAAAAACTACTCTGGAAATGACATATCTCATTCCATGAGCACATAGGTCACATTTTGTTGACCAGTGTTATTATTCTTTTTATTCTCGCATTTATAAATTGTTATTTGGATATACTTACACTTTCTGAAGTATCCATTACAACTTCTGATTTGATTTTACTGCCGTCGATATCCATAGCCTTTGCCGAAGAAGTTTCAACATCGATGTCCATAGTCTTCGTCGTTGATATGTTCCGAAAATTTCATTTTAGATTCATCGCAGCTCAACTCCATGACAATATCCACATTTTCGAAATTTATGCTCGTATTTGCACTTTCAAACTTTTCATCGCTAGTTGTTTCTTGGAAGCTATCACTAGGACCAGCTACAATCAACTTTCCTTTATCACATAGTTCCTCAGACAGTGAACAGCCCTCGTTTACATTTTACAAGTTCTTCTGAAATTTCTATAATGACTGTCTTGTCTATCGGATCAGTACTGATGCTGTCACCCTGATATCCAGAACCAGGATCTGCTTCACTCTGATCTGACATCCTGGGTACACTTTGTTGACATCTAAGCCAAAACTTGTATAATTCTTTAAATTCGAGTGATCCAGTCCACTCGATTAAATCATAATGGTTTTTAAACTGTGTCAAAATTTCGTGATCTAAATGAAATTCTAAGAAAGAGTTGTTTTGATCTGGTGTACTAGGTACTTCAACATTCGGTTCACATGATGTCTGATCTTTTTGTACTTCGATTTGTGTATCAATTTTCAGTAGCTTGCTATAGTTGATAGTACACTCATCTCGCGATCGAGAGCACCGCTCGTGGGTCGAGTGACGTCGTTCGAATGGGATTAAAATAGCTCGAGCGAGCACTCTGACGTCACCGCGGCATTGTCTTCGCGAGCGCCGGCACTTAGTGTGGGCTGTAGAGGGACGCTCGGGGGGGACGTAGAATCAGTCAAGCGTGAAAAGTGCTCTCGATTGGAGTGCTCTCCAGAAAATGGACTAAGCCCACATCGCTTGAATCCGTTTCCAAGAATTTTCTCTAAATCTAGAGAATTTAGCGCACTCTTAAGTATTCCTGCAAAATGAACTTTTGTCAAAACAGCACCATCATTTTCTATCCTCCACTTACGTATTTCATCTCTATATTTAGTCTTCAGCGGATGAAAAAGGGATATATCCATCGGTTGCATAATGTGAGTAGCATTCGGGTATAATGCTACCAATTCAATTTTATGGTCAACGCAGAAATCACTTAAAGGCTTAGTAATGTGGGAACTGTGGACATCTACGTGTACGATCACAAGAAATTCAATCTCATGTTTTACACACCATGGATAGAAAACACTGGTCATATACATATAGAATATCTCACTGACCATTCAACCAGTTTCACTTTTTCCGATTACAAAATTATCTGGAAAGTTTTTAGCAACGAGTGGTTGAATTCTTTTATTGTTATAAATTACCATAGTTGGAAGCAACTGACCAGCTGCGTTACCACCTATGAGAGCTGTATAACACTCTTTATCGTTGCCACTCACATTATGTACAGCTTTTTCTCCTTTGCGTACTAAAACTTTCTTACCTTTGGGGCATAGAAAGAAAGCTGACTCGTCCAGATTATAAATTCTATTTGGACTGATGTTGAGAAGACCCAAAGGTTCTAGATCTTTTCTCACTGCACGAAACCACCATCGTAAACCCTTTTCCGAAATTTTGGCCCTTGATTTGGTTATGTTTTGACACATACGCTCAGATATTTGTGGATTTCTTCGTAAAAATCCTTTATACCAGTGTTTGGATGGCATTCCATCAGTGAATGGTGTGACTCTATTCGTTTTTTTCACAATCATTTGTGTGCTGTCAAACAAATGTTGTTTGTTGATTAGGAAGCCAGCATTGCTAGCTCTGAATATCCAATCAACCAATTCTCGCTCTTTTTCTACAGTGAAAACAGTAGCTGGCCTTTTTTTTACATTTAATGAATAAGTACCTTTCTCTCTTGAATGTAATGTAGCGACAGGTACATTAAAAGATTTACTGGCAGTTCTTATTGACTGGCCAGTTTTGACAGCTTCTACAGCTCTTTTTACGTCATCTATTGTATAATTTTTTTTTGGCACTGCTTCATTTTTTCTGAAAAAAATCACTGAAAATCTATGTGTAAATTTCATTATACATAATTTAAAAATGGTATTAGATAAATGTAATGTTCAGTTGTGCGCATATACTGTGAATAACAAAATCGTAATTATATGTTGTAAATATATTGACTCTTTAAAAAGAGTCACGGATTCCTGACACAGCGGCGGCGGTGGCGAGATATTTTTATCTATCTATATTATAAAAAAATGTCTCCGCCGCCACCGCTGCCGCTGTGTCAGGAATCCGTGGTTGGGTTAAGTAAGGTTTTGGGATAGGTTAGTTAAGGTTAAGGGTTAGGTTAGGCAAGGTTTAGGGTTAGGTTAGGTTTAGGGTTAGGTTAGAATCTATCCCCTCATGGGGTCACGTGACCCTATTGATCTCGCCGCCGCCGCCTCAACCGCCGCTGTGTCAGGAATCCGTGGTTGGATTAGGTTAGGTTAGGTAATGTTTAGGGTTAGGTTAGGTAAGGTTTAGGGTTAGGTTAGAATATATCGCCTCATGGGGTCACGTGACCCCCTCGAAATTGTTCAATAGGACAATTAAAGTATAAAATATATACATTCAATGAAGTTGGCAAAATATCAATAAATTAAATAATAATATCAAAATTAGAAATCATAGAATTCATCAAAATTTTGATAGGGGGTAGGCACGTGAAGCGCACAAGCGGGCGAAGCCTCCCTTGTAATATAGATAGAAAATACGGATTTTCTTTCAAAATTCAGAGTTTTTGAAAAATGGATGTAAAATTCATATTTCTATCTAAAAACTGAAGAAAATTTTTCAAGCTGTATAATACCTTTTTTTGTAACTTGTAAACCAGAGCAGTGTTCCCAATTCGTGCCCCTTACTCAACTGCTTATACGTCGCGCTCGGCATTTGATTGGTTGCTATTCGCTGGAGATATTCTGCCATTAGCTGTAAACTAGCGCGCGATACAAAATCGAATTAAATTAATTGAGATTTAAACTGCTCGCCAAATTTTGATTAATGGCAGCAAAGGAATCCACTAAAAGTTCAAAATGCGGAGTTTTGGGCCATCCGCATTGTAAAATGCGGATTGCTGATTCGTGTCTCCAAATGCGGTGTATCTGGCAACACTGCTGATTTCTCGAGTTGCCACGAACTTTTATTTTTTTTCTAAACGATGGCACCACTTGTTTTTTTTTACATTTTAAATAATAACTTAAAATATTAAAGTATTTTATAACATTTTTTGTGAAAACGATAAAATTGTATATCATTTTTTAAAATTAAATAACTCTGACAGTGTTCGACTATCTGTGGAATTTAAAAGGATTTTAAAAGGCATGTAAGAATTTTAAGAAATTTTCATTATCTTAAAGTGATTTTAAAGAATTAAAATTTTCCTCATGGAATTTTAAAGGATTTCAGAACATCTTTATGATTTATAAAAGAGTTTGTAGAAGTTTAAGGAATTTCAAGAGGCTTTCAAGAATTTAAGAAATCTTTACGTATTTTAAGGGATTTTAAAGTTTTTCGTGGAATTCTAAAGGATTTTAAGAAGCTTGTAAAAATTGTAAGTAATTTTGACGTTTTAAAAATGATTTTAAGGAATTTTAGTACTCCCCATAGAATTAAAAAAAATTTCAAGTCATTTTTTATTTTTAATAGATTTTGTGTGAAATTTTTTATTTTAAGAGTTTTTGTTAGAGATTCTAATGCACTTTAGGGAATTTTAAAGAATTTCACGAGATTCTTATGATTTGCAAAGGATTTTGTAAAATAATTGTAAAGGATTTCATGGAATTTTAAATATTGTAGTTGTAGTTTAGGGTATTTAAAGATGTTTTTAGGAATTTCAAAAGATTTCAGCGAATTTTAAGGGATTTCAATAGGTTTCCAATAATTTAAAGAAATTTTTGTGCATTTTAAGAGATTTTAAAATTCTTCGTGGAATTTTAAATGATTACAGGAAATTTTAAGAAATTTTTTTGGAATTTTAAAAAATTGAAGTTTTTTGAGGAATTTAAAGTATTTTAAATGATTTTGAGGAATTTTAAAAAGATTAGTAAAAATTGAAGGGATGTCATGAAATATTAACAAATTTGAAGGGATTTCGTGAAATTTGAAGATGTTTCTCATGGAGTATAGACATAAGGAGACCAAACTGTAATGCATGTACTTCACGAAAAACGTGCACTGTTCTGTTGCCAGAAGTTCGTACACATACATGTACAAAATCACACTTACATTAAGTACAGAATTTCTCGAGTGCAGCGTGCCATTCGCACTTTAAAAAAAATATGGCTGCCATTAATGTTTTTGTTTTGACAGGCCACTTCAAACTGCGATTTTTAAACTACTATGGATGAGGTAAGTAATATATTTACAATTAAGAATATATTGGACTGTGTTCATAAATATTCTGCGTGTGACAAGTTTCCTCCTGCGGTTATACGTATGTAATGTCAACTGTCTAATGTTTACAACGGCAGCCATATTTTTTTTAAAGTGCGAATGACACGCCTCACTCGGCAAGTTCTGTACTATATGTACGTGTGACTTTGCACATGTGTATGTGTGAACTTCTGGCAACAGAAAAGTGCGTGTTTTTGAATGCACTAGTTTGGTCTCTTTATGTCTATTCTCCATGATGTTTTTAATAATTTCAAGAAATTTCACTGAATTTTAAGAGATCTTTTTAAAACTTGTTGTAAATTCGATAGATTTTTACGAACATGAAATTTGGGAAGTGAATTTAAATTTCAAAAGATTTGAAGTGATATTATACTAAATTTTTGAAAAATTTCAATAGTATTATTCTTGTAAATTTATACATATTTTTAATACTTTTCTGTCAGGGAAATTTTTCTGAAAGTCAGGGAAATGTCAGGGAAATTGAAAAATTGAATCTTCTGGCCACCCTGTTGGTGAATCTAGGGGGTTAGGTGGGGTATGGGTGGGTGGTAGGATAAAACTACACTGCTCACTCGGTTACAGTTCACTCAGTTGTAGTATTCCTAGAACTTGGATTCGCTCTCAAACTTAGATAAGGGAGGTGAAGAGTCGAGAGGGAGGCGCCGCCAGCTCGGCAGTACCGTAGCTACAAAGGGTGCAAAGCCCTAAGTCAGATTTCACTGTGGTTCAGTAGGTTCACTCATTTGAGGAAAGTAACCAATCAGACGCAACCATTTAAAAGCAACCAATCAACCATTTGCGCCATGCGCGACGCATGAGCATCAATGCACATCATTGTGGAGCCCACAAAGGGAACACTGGTACATACGACCCTGATTTCTTTACCTGCGAAATTCACTCACGAGGAGTCTTGACGAACCGAGGCAAGACTACAACTGAGTGAGCAGTGTATTTTATGCAAAACCGGACAGTTTTCGTACCGTTACGTACGCGTTTTCGGGAAGCAAAGTATTATATTTTCGGAGAGGAGGATTTTACCGGCCTCGGCCGTTAAAGTACACTTTACCGTCCGCAAAATCCTATTTTGTCGGCCTCACGGACTTTACTCGCAGCCCACTGTCGCAGCCTCGCTGCTTTCTTTTACGTGACGCATGCGCGGTATATGTCACTGATGTTTTTAGCTTGAGAATTGCGCAGTTCTCTCAAAATCGACTCTCTGCGCAACTCTGAGAGCTCTGCTTCAATATGGCTGCAAGTGGTAAATCGTGAAACGTCTGTAAACACGTTACGCTCGTCCGACCGTGCAGATACTGTGTGTCGTTTAAAATCATTAACCATTACTATAATAAATAAATAAATGTTAATAAATGTTAATTAATAATTAACAAGGAATGAAAAAACTGAGATTTATTATAAAGTTTTATATAGCTAATTTCTTGACATGTTGGTTTTTTTAGGTCGGGGGGCTCCGCCCCCCGAACCCCCTCGTACTGCAAACATCGGCTTCGGCCGTCAAAGGCATGGTTTGCTGAGGCGTGACACAATATACTATTGAGCTTCTTTGAACATTAAATGGAACTATTTAAAAGAATAAAATTTCAGTTGTCGAAGTTAGGGGAAGTGTTATTATTTTTGTTTGTACTTAGGGGATAATTTAAGGGTGATCTTAGTGCGTTTAGGGGGTTGAAACTGTTTTGTATGTCTTTTGACATCGAATGGAACCATTTTAGGCAATCAGATTTTAGGGCTTCTTCCTTTTTACAAAAAAGTAAATTTTCATTGACGTAAACGTTGAAAACTTCAGTTTCATTTTTTTAGGTGCGTACACTAGTGAAAAAATGCCCAGTAGGTTCTAAATCTATTGTTTAAGGCCATTAAGACTTACCCGATCCCTACCTTACCGACATTTTTTTCTCTGCAACGCTACGTCTACATTTATTGAGATATCAAATTGAAAACTTCTAAAATTGAAGCTAAAGCATTAAGGTACGTTTATCTGGTCCTAAATATTGACATTTATAAAAAAAATTTTTTTATTTTTACAAAAATTGAAGACCAGATAAACATACCTTAGCATATTTGCTTTAATTTTAGGAATTTTCAATTTGATATCTCAATAAATGTAGACGTAGCGTTGCAAAGAAAAAAATGTTGGTAAGGTAGGGATCGGGTAAGTCTCATATGGCCTTAATTAAACAATATTTCATTGAAATATGTTGAAAATTGGGCAGTTTAAATTTCAAATCTCATTATGCTTTCCTCGCTTACAGTAGATGCCTATTTGAAAATTTCTATCTAATCCTTGAAAAATTCTTGGTTTGTGAATAATTATTATATATTTTTTTATAGACAAAACGGATCTTCAGTGCCGTCCTCACACCAATTGCTTCAATTCAAGACTTTCGATGAAAACGCCACCGCTACAAGTCTATCAATGGAAACCATCCAAGATTCCCGAAAATTACAGAGTTCGGTGAAATCAAATCACGATCTGCAGAATCCCTTTCAAGGTTCTCAAGTCACAACTCCAGAAACGAGTGAACAGTATGCTACCCACAATAAAAAACCAATTGTGACTTACCATCTTGTGAACAACAAAAATCTAATTGTCAAATCAAATCTTAAAAATGCTGCAAATATCCGGAGCGCGCATAAAAATATCATCGTCAATAATAACACTACGCCTATAACCAAAGGAATTTCGAACGCCTTTCTGCTCCCAAAAACGCAAGCCTCCATTGTAAACGCACCCTTTTCCATCAATTTAGGAGTAAATTCCGATTCATCTATTAATCAAATTCCCAACACTACCCAGAAAAAAAATTCTAAGCCAACTATTCGCAGTAATATAAAGTACAAGGTACCTGTTTCAACAATTCAAGGCATATTAGGAGTACACCAAAATTCAGTCCTAAAGACCTCTTTTCAACCTTCTCTTTTAAAAACTCAGTCGGGGAAAACAGTTACAAATGGACTACCCAATTCACAACTGACAAACAAATCAGAAAAAAAAAAGAAAATTCCTGTGTGTAAAGTAGACAAAGTGAGACTTGATGTAGACAACAAACTGGGAAAGCAATCTCCAAAAGGATTGAAAGGTGTAAAGGTCTGTGCGATAAAACCTAAGCAACCTGCCATCTCCAAATCATATTCAACTATTGTACCAAATTCTTTCGGCAATCTCATGCCATCTAACTCTCCAAATCCCGTGGAACAACATTCCCAAAATGTAAAAATAATAGTTCTACAACCGTCTTCGCAGTCTGGCTCAGTCGCTTCCAACCTGGTCTCGCTTAAAGACTGGCCAATTGAAAATATAGCTAATACACACAACGTGAGTTTTGAAAGTACCATTGAAAAACTACTTACGAATCACAAGGCAGCTCTTGGGCGTCCAAAGTCGACAGCGAAAAGAGGAAGACCCAGGAAGGACACCGTCAGACCCCTCGTGACTGAATGTAAGCAGCCAGTTTTTGATGAAGACATGGATGAGTTCAGGGAAAGAGTAACTCGATGTGGAAGACTCTCTCGTCCTCCACCTCATATAATTAATGATTATAAGCATAATCATCCTACAAGTTTGATTCACCCTGATGTGGATGATTCCAATGGAGATACCCTGGTAGAGGAAGCATCGAAAGAATTGCTACCTGGATTGGAAGGTCCTAAACGAAACATTTCTGATGATTTCAAATGTCCAACGTGTAAAAAGATCTATCTAGGAAGGAGTAAGATGGCTGCCCATTTTGAGAAGAATCCAACACATGGCAACGTTGATCAACTTCCACCTCCCAAACTCATATCATTAGATTCTAAAAAGAATAATCTGAAGCCTAAAGGTAAGAAGCGAGGACCTTGGGTAACTCCAGAAGAAAAGTCCGCACGTCGGCAAATAAATTTGCAAAAAGCAATCTCTGTTTGTGATAAAAATGAGATTTTGAAAATTGCAACAAAACCTGTTTTAGAAGCCACGTCTATTTTAGATTTAATGTTAGTACAATCAAAAAACAGTGCGCAGAATTTCTTTGAGGTCTTTAACAATTTTATAAAAGACGTAAGGGAGAAAATAGTCCCGGACCTCCGAAGGATGAGAGACAAGGATCGTGGTACTGCGAATACGATTGATTTAACTCAGCAGTTTGTTTGTGATGCTATGGGGTTAAGTCCTGGGGTCTACAAATACAGCAATAATTTCTTGGAAGGAGAAGAACCTCTTCAGGATGAGGAACCACCGTTGAAGAAGTTCAAGGGTCTTTCTGAAGAAGAAGATGAACAGCACCTTCTTTTAGATAACAGAAACTTGAATGAATTTTCTGAGGGTTCGGACAACAGTTCGAATTCGAATTGTGTAAATTATCTATCAGCTCTACCTTTGATGCCGAGAAATTCAAGTCCTAATAACGAAGTTTGCAAACCAATAGTCATTTCTACTCCTGAGATTCAAGCGAAATTGAGTGAGAATAGTGGATTTAAAAAGATAGATATTAGCGCAAACTTTAACAATTCTTTTGAGAAGATGTCTCAATCAAGTCAATCTTTACCTATCTTTTCTACTTTAGGTTGCGATTTTAAAAGTGTAGCTGAGACCTTGATTAACGAGACTGAACTTGAATCTGAAAATAGTGAATCTTATCAGACAATTGAGGATGACTATATTTTCACTAACGTGGAGAATTCGATAGGAAACATGATCGGTGTGGACACATTTACATCTGATTTCAAAAGATCATATAATAATGTTGAAAGTGGCGTAAACAACAACAGTATGGTGAAGATTTTTTAATGTTCTTTTGTTTTTTTTTTCTCTTTTTCTTTTTGAGAAGATTTTATGCGAAATATCGTAAGCTTTTCAACATTAAGAAATTTTATTCATAGTTTTAAAGGAGATCTCCACCAATAAAGACTGAACAGTTCTGACTTCTGTACTCAGAATTAATGATCACGTTTATGTTATAATAAAAATACATATTATTTATCTAACAGAAATTGACGAATAAATTATCTTGTAAACATGTAAATAAAATATATATTATTTTGTAAACAACTATATGTGCAGAGTAGTTTCCAGGATAATCTACAACGAAAATTATAATGTTTCTAAACAAATTATTTTAGGATTGAATTCATCTTCGGTTAAATTAATTAATTATTAAATTTAAATTAATAAAGGTTTCTGAAAACCACTGATGTATATATATATGTATATTATACATATGTATTCCAAGGTTTATATGGGTAGGCATCGTTGCATGTTACTGTACAAAGATACATAGTTTCTAGTGGAATCTACATACATTTTCAACGCCAATGTTTGCAAATTTTGAATCACGTTAATTTTCGAGTGTTGTAACTTAATTCTTTTTACATAATATAATTTTTTGCAATTCGACTGTAAATTATAGTTATTATAATAAAAATATTTTACTGAAAAATAAAAGTATTTTTTTTTGCAATAAACCTTCAGAGATAATCTTAAAAAAGCGATGTTACCAATATATCGAACACATTGTTGTTGAAAACCTGATTGGTTTAGAAACTGCGTGAATTGTGTGAATGTATCGAACTTAGAAACAATCTTCAGAATATTTTCGTTTACAAAAAGATGATTAAGACAGAGAATAAGAATTTTACAGAATTTATTTAAATTTTAGAAATATTAAAGGATTTCACGGTATTTCAAGAAATTTTATGAAATTTATTCTGATTTTCAGAAATTTTAAGAGATTTTATCAGTTATTGGGGTTTTATAGAATCTAAAGAAATATAAAGAATCTAAAAATCTAATAAAGAGTTTATATTGGATTTTCAGGTAATTCAAAGTATTTATGGAGATTGCATGGGATTTTAAATATTTTTAAAGGATTTAACGATATTTTGTGTAATTTTAGGTAATTTTAGAATCTTTAAAGCTGTTTCAAGGATTTTCGCGAAGTTTTATTGGATTTTCAAATATTTTGAAGGTTTAAATGAGATTTAATTGGACTTTGAATAATTTTAAGGAATTTGAAAGGATTTTACAAATTCATTGAGATTCCTAAAATTAGACTAGGAATTGCAAATTTTTATATTTCAAAAATTAAAAATTTAACGAAATTCCAGGGAATTTTGAGTATTTTTAAGAGATATAATGACAGGGTGGCCACATGTCAGGGAAATCAGGGAAATGCGAGTACTTGTCAGGGAAAATAGAAATTAACATTTACGTTAACTATGTTATTTTTGTCATATTACATATATAACTTTTATAATTTATTTAACAAATTTTAGAAACTATCCAAAGATTTCGAAGGATTATAAATAATTTCCAGGTATTCTCTGAGATTCTCTAGGTTTCTAAATATTCAAAGAGATTTTCAATAATTTAAAAAATTTTTGAGCGGTTTCTGAGAATTTTAAAGGATTTTAATGATCCTCATGAAATTTTAAAGGATTTCACGAGATTTTTATGATTTTCTGAAGATTTTGTGGAATTTTAGGGAATTTTGAACAATTTTCAAAAATTATAAAAGTTTTTTTACGTATTTTAAGGAATATAAAAGTTTTTCGTGGAATTATAAAGGAATTTAAGAAACTTGTAAGAATTTTAAGAGATTTTAAGGAATTATAAATATTCTCGTGCAATTTAAAAGGATTTTAAAAAGCTTGTAAGAATTTTAAGAAATTTTAATTACTTTAAAGTGATTTTAAAGAATTTAAATTTTCCTCAATTTATATAATATTTAAAAGACTTAGTTGAATTTTAAAAGAACTTCATGAAATTTTAAAGGATTTCACGAGATTTTTATGATTTTCTAAAGATTTTATGGAATTTTAGGGAATTTTGAAAAGTTTTCAAAAATTATAAAATTTTTTTTACGTATTTTAAGGAATTTAAAAGTTTTTCGTGTAATTATAAAGGAATTTAAGAAACTTGTAAGAATTTTAAGAGATTTTAAGGAATTATAAATATTTTCGTGGAATTTAAAAGGATTTTAAAAAGCTTGTAAGAATTTTAAGAAATATTAATTACTTTAAAGTGATTTTAAAGAATTTAAATTTTCCTCATGGAATTTTAAATGATTTCACAATATTTTTATGATTTATAAAAGATTTTGTAGAAGTTTAAGAAATTTCAAGAGGCTTTCAAGAATTTTAAGAAATCTCTACGTATTTTAAGAAATTTTAAAGTTTTTTGTGGAATTCTAAAGGAATTTAAGAAACTTGTAAAAGTAGTAAGTAATTTTGACATTTTAAAAAAAATTTTAAGGAATTTTAATAGATTTTGAATTTTTTCTTGGAATTTAAAGTATTTCAAAGGATTTTGAGGAATTTTAAAAAGATTAGTGAAAATTGAAGGAATCTCATGTTTCTAAGAATTTCAAGAAATTTCAATGAATTTTAATAAATCTTTTCAAAAGTTCTTGTAAATTCGAGAGATTTTTACGAATATTTAATATTGTCAAGTGATATTAAATTTCAAAATATTTAAATTGATATGGTACGAAATTTTTGAAAAATTTAAATAGTATTATTATTGAAAATTTATACGTATTTTTAATACTTTTCTGTCAGGGAAATTTGTTTGAAAGTCAGGGAAATTGAAAAATTGAATCCTGTGGCCACCCTGAATGAGACTTTATGAGATTTTAAGTGATTTTAATTAATTTAAGGAATTTGACCAGATTTTGAAGGATGTTAAAGGGATTTTAAGATATTGTATGGGGATTTTACGAGATTTCATGGAATTTTAAGTAATTTCAAGGGTTATAACGATAGTTTGTGGAATTTAATGGAATTTTATGTAACGTCAAGGAATATCAAGTAGTATTAAATTATTTTACGAAATTTAAAGGAATTTCACCAGATGTTGTGTATGGGATATTAAGTAATTTTAAAGAGTTTTAAAGAATACCAAGGGATTTTACGGAATTTAATGGATTTTGCGAGATTTCATTGGATTGTCAGGAATTTTAAGTAATTTTAAGGGATTTTACGTATTTTATTGGATATTTTTTTCAGTGATTTAATATTTTATGGACTTAACAGATTTCAATGGATTTACGAGATTACGAATTTTATGAAACTTGTGGAGATTTCTGAAATTAGTTAAGGGATTACAAGTTTATATATTTCAAAAATTATAAATTTCTCAATTATTTTGTATACTAGCAAAAGGTGTGCAAAAAGAGAAATTAATCGCGCGCGGATCATAATTACTAGTATATATATATATATATATATATATATATATATATATATATTTATTTATTTATTTATTAAATTTATTTTTATTTAAAGACACTTAAATTCATAATTTCTTTATTAGCAATAAATTGAAGTTTTAATGAAAGTTACTAATCGTAAGTAAATAGAAAATTAATTTATTTGTATCTGTTTGTATAAGAATATAAATTTATGCTTTACTACCCTTATCAATATAAATATTTCTCTTATGCGCTATCGTGAAAGGAATAATTTCTGCATAATATGATAAAGTCTTAGGAAACAACAAGCTCAGCATTCTTCTTAAACTTAAAGAATAATGTCTTAACTCGCTCAATTTGTAAAACTGTGCGACTGTGTAATTCGTACTTTGCTCTTTGTGCCAAATACGCCATTTCACACAGAAACTAAGTCTACTTCAATAGAAGTTTAAAATTTAGAGTCAATTTTCCTTGTTTTTTTTTTATTTCGAGATATCGGTTCTTCCCCAATTATTATGAAAACATCAAATTCAGGGACGTCTCAAGAGTTTCATTATTTAAAATTATTTTTCATTATTTTATTTATTATTTTAATTTTATTTATTTTCATTCTTTTATTTGATATTTATTACTTTTTGTAAGCTCTGGTTTGGAATAAATGTTGTAATTAATTCTTCAAGAGAATTTTTTTTTTATTTTATTACAAGTGAAACAAATTTGAAGTTTGAAAGTTTAATTTTATTAGTTTAATTTTATTTTAACAGAAAATTTATTTGTATCTTTCTTATATGTTTTTTTTTTACTTTTCTCGACTTTTACATGAATTCATTACATTTTATATAACGTTTTGTATTTATTTCCTTAGAAACGGGAAGTAATCATGGCCAAACTATCCGTTGACCTAACAACAAAAGAATTCCTGGGAAAAATATGAAACTGAATAAAATTTATTTTTAATGAAATATTTTGTATTTTTTTCTAATTATTTATGGTAAAGACCAGTTTGTCAATGTAATAAATATAATGGTATAAATTTGTAATAATAATGTAAATTTTTGTAGGATTTATTAGGTTACTTAAAATAATGCATTTTATTTTAAAAAAAAATTAATTTGTATTTTTCTTATATTTTTTCTACTTAAAAAAAATTAAATAAATTAAATAGTATAAATGAAATAAAAATAAATTTAATAATTAAATAGTATTAATTTGTAACAATAATGTGAAGTTTTGTACGATTTATTAGGTGTGGAAGTCTACAAATGAAACTCGATATTCTTTTTACGTATAAAATATCGAGAAACTGGTATAATCGAACAGTTACCTTGATTATATGATCTATAACGATCAGCTTAACCGAATTATAGGTACATGTATATGTGTAAACGAAAGTACATATGTAGATCTTAGAAAATTTTCTCTATTAAAAAAATTGAGCCCGTTCTGAATAGGAACAAATATTTTCTACATTGAATATTTTTTTAATCGAATATTTTCTACATGAATATTTTTTTTAATCGAATATTTTCTACATCAATATTTTTTTTTTAATTTCCGTTGAATATTTTCTACATAAATATTTTTTTATTTTTATTTTTTTAATATTTTCTACATAAATAAATTAAAAATTAAATTATATTTTATTTTATTAATTTTTTTTTGTCGGAAAATTAAAATAAAAAATTTTCAAGAAATATTGACTTAAAAAAGATTTTAAAAATTGAGCCCGTTCTAAATAGGAACAAATGTTTTCTACAGTGAATATTTTTTTAATCGAATATTTTCTACATGAATATTTTTTTTAATCGAATATTTTCTACATAATTAAATTAAAAATTAAATTATATTTTATTTTATTAATTTTTTTTTGTCGGAAAATTAAAATAAAAAATTTTCAAGAAATATTGACTTGTGTTTTTTAACGATTAAAAAATATTGACTTGTATTTTTAACGATTAAAAAATATTGACTTGTATTTTTTAACGATTAAAAAATATTGACTTGTATTTTTTTAATGATTAAAAAATATTGACTTGTGTATTTTTTAACGATTAAAAAATATTGACTTGTATTTTTAAACAATTAATAAATATTAACTTGTATTCTTTTTAAGGATACAAAATATTGAAATGTGTTTTTTAATGATTTAAAATTACAGATTCTTAAAAAAAAAACTTATTTACAAATTGTCTATTGTAAATCTGTTTTCCGAATAATTCTTTTTCTTTTCAATATAATTTTTATTTTAATTAATTTTTATTATTTTTTTAAAAATAATTTTCTAGTCCTTTTTCTTGATTGGATTCAGTTTCTTAAATAAAAAAATTATTTCATTCGCTCTGAGGGAAATTATGCGTGCCTGTTCACACACATTCTGGTACTAATAGTGTGTGAATGAAAGTGAACCGTGTGACGAGAGTGAGTATTGCATATAATATATGGGAACAAGACTGGAGCGTGCCAGTTTCAATTCAGGTGTTTACTACTTTACTCCTATCGCACGGACAATTTTGATCCAAAACATTATTATCTATTAAAAAATCATGTAAGTATAATTAAAACTAATTATTACTTTATTTTACTACTTTAAGATTATCAGGAACATTAATTTCTTAAATTTATTTTTTCTATCATATAAGGAAGATTACGAAAGAGAATCAAAAGTAAATTACCTCTAGACTAGAATTTAATTTTAATTAATTAAATTAATTTAAATAAAAAAATTAAAATT
>CAJFCO010015507.1:0-11003 GCA_904066015.1 Synergus gifuensis
GGGGGGGGGGGTCAAATATTACACAAATCTAATACCTTCTTTGATGAGAATGTAAAAATGTATTTAGAAAACTTCAGAAATTCAAATTTATCGAATTATAAAATTTATTAAAATTTTTTTCATCTAAATATAAGTAGTTGAATTAATTATTAAATATTTATATAATATATTAATTAATTAATTATATACATTTAATAATTAATTTTCCAAATTATTTATATTAGAAATAATTTTATACAATTCTATAATTATAATGGTATAATTAATGGTATAAATTAATTTCAATAAATAAAGTGTAAAATACATTATTATTAATTATTATTATTAATTATTATTAATAATTATTTATAATTTTCAGTATTTGTTATTTAGATTAAATTAAACTTACATTAATTACATTGTAAATAATTAACAATGTTTTAAAAAAAAAAATAAAAAAAGAATCACCGGCAAAAAGAATCGAACGCAATTTTCAAAAATCAATTTCGCGAAATATTCTGAATAATGGGTCCACTCACTCCGGCATTATTACTCATCCATTATGAACTTTCGATTATGAAAGTTTCATGGAAAAAGCTGAGGGAAGATTGACGCACTCCCTTTGTCAGTTGAATATGAAAAATATAGGTATTATTTGCGTAGAACGATGTACAAGCACAACATAAATAAAAACAATTCGAATATCTTCTAAGCTCTTGACGTGGTGTATGGATAGCTCCATAGCAGCTGTGAAAAATTCGAAAATGTCAATTGGACAAGCTGTAGTGGAATAGAGCTCCCAAGTAACTCGGCCGATTGGCCCGCAGCGCCATCTGCGGTGTGTAGTTGTTGGGTGAAGAAAGCTTATTATTGTGTAAATAAAAAAAATAAATAACTAAAAACAATATTTAGTAACCAAATTCATAAATTTATATTAATTTTAATAAATTATAAAAGTTTTGTGTTTTTTTAATGCAATTGAAATTCGGAAACACACAAAAACTTCCGTGTAACGCCGCTAGGGGCGGTACAAAAAAAGATACTTGGGAGCTCTATACAAAGTGAGTCGTTCCTCGTTTCACTGTTTTTGCCAAGCAGTAAACCACGAGAATTCAAGGTTAAGCAATGTTACTGCATGGCTAGGGTTGGATGGGTAGTCGCGTCTGGGTGGCAACAGATTGGGGAAGGCAGCTATCGCAGGGATAGTGCGTGATAGGTAGTCGCAGCGATGTTGGGAGACGCTCCGCTGGTTGGAGAAACCAGGGACGTTTTGGTTGGGGACCAGTCGGGGACAGACGGCTCTTTGTTCGTGCTTTGGCGCGGATCTTTATAGATTCGGCTGGGAGCTCCCCTTCCTATGGTCAGTCGGGGATTGGCTCGTAGGAAAAAGTGGGGGGTCTCTCGTAGAGTCGCCGAAGTAGGAGCAATAATTTATCCCTATAGGAAGCGCGGACGGTGAAGAAATCTTGTGCGTGCGGGAGCGACAATTTGTTACTATCGGGGAGCACAGATATTGTAGAGATCTACGCTGCAGGATTCTTTTAGGACTTAGAAATATTTTCTAAGTTATTGACACGTGAGGTTAGAATGCCCAGGCGACGAAAGAAAAGAATTATAGATGTTCGCCAAAACGATTCATGATTATAAAAGTATTTATAATCATAAATACATTTTTGGCGGACGTCAAATTGAAAAAAAAAATTGAAACAAACTTACACTAATCAAACGAAAATACAAGAAAATTTGGCTAGAAAAAAAAAAATCACGTCCAATTTAAGTTAATAAAATTTAAATTAAGAATTAATATTAAAAAAAAAAAGCTTTTTTCCAATATATTTCATGGAGAATATATCTAATAAAATTACGCGGCGCGAAATTTTGGATCTAGTGGGGAAAAAATTTTTCGTTAAAATATAGGATACGTGGTATTGTTTATTAAGCAATAATTATTATCAGTTATTATTAATTTTGAACTTACCAACATCCACACTCTGCGACGTATTGCCATCGATATTATCTCTCTTTCCTTTTACAGTTCCACTGGAAGAAATTTTAGTTGGTTTCGTTTGATCCTCATCTTCACATATTACCTCCCACTTTACATTCACGGCCTCATTGTCGACCCTGAGCAAACGCTTCACTTCTTTCTCAATTTCAGGAGCTTCAACATATTTTTTCTTCAATGTTTTTCGAAATCTTCTACGCCGCACATTTTTAGTAGGTGGTGTTATACCATGTGGCCACAAGAATTTTTTGTCAACTTTGTTTGGATCTTTTTTCTTCTGGCGCACAGGTGATTCCTCATCCGTGGTAGTTTGATCATCTTCTTCTTTACAGATCAGCAACTGTAAGAACGAATCGTTCTAAGAAATGATAGGAATGTCTCATATTTTCAACTTTTTTCAATTGATAAAGTTGAATCATATGAAAAATTATTGATATTGGAATTATAGGAAAATTCGGAGTGTGGGTGAGACTCGAAATATGCGTTTAAAATTAGTTTTTACGAAAATAAGTGGAGGTCAAACTTGAGCAATCTAGTTTCGAATCAAGGAAAAGTAACTCCGGACTCTATCCAAGGAAGAGCCCGATAAAGAGAGAAATCGAGTAAATCCTTTGGTAAAATTGGAAGTTGAATTGAGTAGACACGATACGACGTAAACCTAAGGATAAAAAGCATAAAAAAAGAAAAAATTTCTGGTGCGCAATATACTGAGGTAACATTCTAGGGCAAAGGAAATGTTTTAAATCTTTTTTTTACGATATAATAAATTATGTAGAATATGTTCAAGCAATAGAGGAAAATATCTAAGAAAGATTTTGGTTTCAAGTACACATACTGTGAATTTTTAGTAACAATAAATTATATCGATGGATAAGATGAATTTTCTCACCTGGCAGATATCAGCAGTTTTATAAAAACTTTTATTGTCAATAGTTTTCAGAGATTCCACAATAGTAGGTAAGTCTACTACCTAAAAAGTAGAAATACAAATTAGAAAAATATATAATAATGTGGTTGACAAATATTTCTAAGCTACAGTTGTGGAAGTGTTATTTCGCTTCCTCACAGAGAAAGTTTTGCCATAATAACACACACACACACACACACACACACGCACGCACGCACGCACGCACGCACGCACGCACACACATCACTACAAAGCTTCCTCTATGAGGAAGCAAAATTTATAAAAAAAAAAAAAAATTATTAAGTTTTAATTAACATTTCGGAAGTCATTTTCGGGTGGAAAACGACGTTTTAGAAAATAATTTTCCTACAAAAGTGACTCACTTTTTACCATAGAATCGAAATCAATAAAGAAAAATATGTCATTCCATTTAAAAAAATGACTTCCGGTCTAAATAGGTATGAGCACACCGAAAAAAATTTGGGGCAGATGCTGTCCCAGGTGATAGAGATGTTGCGTTAAATGCGAGAAGAGTTGCGCGACTTAAGGGGTCAGTCTAGTAACACATTTTGGAAAAATCTTTTTTTTTTTTATTTATTTCGAAAGTAAATATATTCAGAAATATTGTGTCAAAATTTTAGAACGATCCGAGAACTCTAACATTACTTCTGAGCGCTTCAAAGGTAGGTACCTCGAGCGCGCTGACCGGCCTGACCGCGTTAAGAGTAACATCTCGCGACGCGTGATTGTCGTATTCTCGCGATGGATAAAAAAGTCAAATATCAAACAGCATCCTGGCGACGTGCAGGAAGTAAGCCAAAAAAACGAAGTTGTACGGATTTTGTACGGTGCAGGCATCGCTGACTAGGCGTAAGTAATATTTTTTTACGAATTTTCTGTAAAAAAAACTTTAAACGCGTTTTTCTCCAAACAACGTTTTTACTCGCCTTGTTGTTAAAATTTTCGAAACTACTGGACCGATCCTTATGAAATTTGAACCAAATATTCTTTACACCTATCGCTATGTCCCCTATAAAAAGTTTTCAAAAATTTTGATTTTTAATATTTTTTTTTTTTGAAAATCGGCGAAAAAATAACGTTTTTTTGAAGTTTTTTCGTTTTTTCTTCACCATTTTTTTATTTTTTGAAATAATTGAATAAATTTCATAGGGGACATAGCCATTGTCCTACCGAATCTAAAGCACTTTGATTTTTTTGTTTCAGACAACCCTGCTCCGAGATTTTATCAACAAGGCGGACCTACCTTTTTTTCGAGGTGTTGCGCTTGGCTGACGTTTGTGGTCGTAAAAGTGTACAAAATAAAAAAAAAAATTTTTTTATATAGTTCGAGAGTGTATTTACTAAGCCCAAAAACTTTTATATGATAACCTTTATCCAATATCCCAAGAAAAATTCACGAAAATCGCGTTTTTTTCGGCACGAGTTACTAGACTGACCCCTTAAATTTGGGCACTGTGGGACAGCAGTGCTCCTTTTTCATAGAGCAGTTGACGGTAGTCGAAGGAATACAGCAATCCTTCCGGCAGAGGGAGAGAAGTTACTCCACAAAAAACAGGCCTATACGACTGTGTGTAATAGAAATGGCAGAAGAGTGAACTTAGGCGGGGTACAGAGGGGTGCAGATTAGTTCAAAAAGTGGTGGTAGGTGGCGCAAAGTGTTTGTGATGAGGGATGTAGAGGGGCAAGAGGATTGCGCGGTCATAAAAGTGAGGTTATGTTTTATTGTTTTGGTTTGCGTGTAGTAATGAGCATGGTTATGAGTTACGCACAATTATAACAATTCTCAATAAAAATCAAAATGTCAACAATTGATCGCAAGGAATGTGTTGTGAGCGGTTGTAAGAGAAGACAAGTGTCTGATGAAAAATCTGTGGGTCACCAGTTTCCTAGAGGAAAAGGTCGGAGAAGTTTGTGGGTTGAACTTTGTGAAAATGAAGAGTTGTACAAACTTAGTCTTGAAGAGATAATTTCTCTTCATTTATTTATTTGCACGGACCATTTTGAGAGCAATTCCTTCTATTTCACTCAACACGGACAAAGGCGGTTAGCTGCAAATGCTTTACCGACTTTGAATTTACCCCAAAAAAACCCATAAAGTACCCGGAGTAAACATCGATTTGCCCGATAATGAAAATCTTTCTTTTGCAATAAATGTTTCACTGGTATTTAATTCAATAGGAAAAATATCTTGTAATGAGACATGTGTTCAAACACCAGAAATCAGAGAAATTACCTTGAATTCGAGTACGGTAAGTAAAATTTTTGACTGAGAAGTGTAATTATATTTTGCAAGAAAATTAAGTCAATGAAATAAATGAAATTTTGCCTTATCTTATTTTATCCGAGTACATTTGTGCATGATCTGGTAATTTAAAGAATCAAATAAGTTCGTTATATTGATGTTGAATAAGATTTTTGTGTATAAAATATTTGTGACCCATGTAATTTGTGAAATTTTTCTTTTCATTTTTATTTCTCAATGGCAACTATAAAATTTGAACTGCTTTGTAGCTATCACCGTTGCAACATAAAAAAGAACCAAACTGCAAAAAGAAATTGTCCGAGACTTTTGGAAATGACTGTTTGGATGGTGGAAGTGGAAAAAGTTCTACGCATTTGAGTACGGTAAATAAAAAATTTCTTATTCTTATAACAATATTATTGAAATATCATGTTTACTAATTTTAACCTCTCAAGAAGTATCAGTGTTTTGCAAGAAAATTAGAGGAAAAGAAATAATTGAATCTAATTTTATTTTATCTCATTTTGCTTCCTCATAGAGGAAGCTTTGTGGTGGTGACAAAACCCAGTTTCCTAAAAAAGGTTTTTTTCAACATATTTTAATGTCAATATATCTAACATGATGTCCTGAAAAATTGTCCGGATGTGTGTGTGTGTGTGTGTGTGTGTGTGTGTGTGTGTGTGTGTGTGTGTGTGTGTGTGTGTGTGTGTGTGTGTGTGTGTGTGTGTGTGTGTGTGTGTGTGTGTAGAGATAAATTGATGAAATTTTGCATAGTTATTTCATTATACACCTAGTTGAATTTCTTACAATGGTTTAACAAAATATTTAATTTTACAAGTTTTATGTACTTTTATAATTTTCTTAAAATTCATTTATTCACTATAACTTCTCAAATAATCAAAATTCAAAGATGATGTAAGGAAAACGTAGATTCCTTGTGTCGAATCGAATCGATTGACCTATATTATTAATGCATTTCATTAAAAAATAACAAAGTTATGGTTAATTTTATTTTCAAAAATTAATTTTTCGACTATAACTTTTCAAATAATCAAAATTTTGACTTGACATAAGGAAAATAAATGTTCCTTGCATCGAGAGGAATCGATTGGTCTATAATATTATTTCATTTCATTGAAAAATAACAAAATTATTGATCTATTTAATTTTGAAAAATTTGTTTTTCAACTATAACTTCTCTAATATTCAAAATTCGAAGTTGACGTAAGGAAAATAAAGGTTCCTTGCGTCGAGACGAATCGATTGACCTATAAGATTAATGCATTTCATTGAAAAATAAGAAAATTGTGCATTATTGTAATTTTTGAATATGAATTTTTCGAATATAACTTCTCAAATAATCAAAATTTAATGTCGATGTAAAGAATAATTAATGCTTCCTCTATGAGGAAGCAAATAATATTTGCTTACAGGAAGCAAAGTGCTCATTGAATGAGCACAAAAATTGATACAAGTTCACAGGTAGTTATATATTTATTCATGATCTGTTAATTGGAAAAACCTCAAAGAATGAAAAGAAAGATATTTAAGTGATCGTGTTACATTAATGTTAAATTCGATTTTTGTATTGAAAATATTTAAGATTCAAGTAAGTTCTAAAGTTTCACTAACTCTTTGCTATTTCTTATGTAAAACTCCAATTTTTGAATTTTGCAGCAGGATTGTAATGTAAATGTCGTTTCGGTGGAAACTGGTGGAGAGGCAGACTCTACGAAGCAGGACATGGAAACACTACAAGGAGAAGGTGGACAGGGGATGAGCTTGAGTACGGGAGCAAGTGAAGAAAGATTGGAGGAAGGTGTCAATCAACCAAATCAGAAGGATGTGAACACCAGAAAAAGGGAACATGCTGAAGATGAAAGACAAAACATCGAACCAAAAAGACCGAAAACTACAAAATACCACAGCCTTCGGATTCGGCCTAATAATCGATCGGTCTTTCATATCTTCGAATTAACGACCCCTTTAGAAAAAAGACTGTATTCTCAATTACAGAATGTAAGAGAGGAAAACTCGGCAAACAAGAAGATCATCAGGTATGTAAATTGGATAAAAAAAGTATCCTTTTTTTAAAGGAAAACAGATGAAAAATGTGAAAATTTGAGTTTGGTGGAGGTTTAGTGCTTCGTTGAGAAATTGTATACGTATATGTTACACATGGAAAGTCAAGTTTCGAATATTTTCGACGTACTTTGACTACGAATATTTTCAATTTACAATTGTTTTTACAGTTCAAATATAACTAATTATTCTCTACTTTATTATTATTTCTCTAAGCATGCAAACTTCTACGGAGGTTTTACAAAACGTATCTTGTTTGAAAGGTAGTTGATTTCTTTTTATTAAAAGTATGATTTTTACAAGAATTATCTGTTTAATTTGGAAATTCCCGAAAAAATCCCGGTAATTTTAATATGCAATTTTTCTAGACACTCTTTAATATTGTAAAATCAATTTTTTAAGAACGAAAATTGTCATCACTATAAACTTTACTTTCCAAGCGAGCAACAAAATTTTTTTACATGTTTTTTTTTATACTGTGTTCGTCCAGTATGCTGTAAACCTTCCTTTGTCCTTTGTCCTGCCCTGTCTATCGTCTTTGTATTTCTGTTAACGCTTACTAACTTAACGCTTATACTACTAACAATTATTGTAATATTGCAATGTCTTCATGTTCTCTGCCATTGTTTAGTCTACGATGTAATTACAGTCTGGATAATAAATATGAAATAAAAGAAAATAATAAAATAATTTATGACCGGTCTCTATTTTATGGATGCGATCTGTTTTTTTCTTTATTTAATATTAATTTTCGACTTTGGTAGATTGAGAAAAAGAAGTTTGAAGAGTGTCGGCGAGTGTAGGGAAAGTAAGAAATATCCCCGATTTCAAAAACAGTATTTCAAAATGACAGGTGTTCAACAGCACTTTATAAATGCATTATTTAGGAATGTAAGTAGAAACCCCCACGGCCGAAGATACACATCAGAGGAAAAAATTATTGCTCTATCAATCTTTAAACAATCTCCGAAGTGTTACAAATTCATGAGGAAATTTTTGCCTCTACCAAGTCCAACAGTATTACAGAAAATGCTGCAAAACATCCCAATGGACACAGGAGTCACCGAGGAAACCAAACAAAGATTGGCAGAAGCAATAAAAAATTTGCAAAACTGAGAAGGACAAAATCGCCTTCGTCATGTGGGACGAGGTTTTCCTGGGCTGTGGATTGTTCTATGATAAGGCCACTGACAAAGTTGTCGGTTTCGAGGACTGAGGAAATGTTAGGACCGAGAAATATGCGGATCACGCTTTAGTTTTCATGATGCGCATGGTCGAGTCTGGAGACAAAATTCCTCTCACCTTTAATTTTTGTAGTGGGCAGACTACCATAGCTCAATTAATAGCCTGTATCAAGGATGTCGTTGGTGCAATCAAGGAAGCTGGCTTCACAGTTGTAGCGACAGTCTGTGATGGCGGTACCAGTAACCAGGCGGCTATAGAAACCCTTTTGCAGGATACAATGAGACTTAAAGGAGAGGATTATGTCTGCAGATGTAAGTTTTCATTTCATGAAATACAGCCCAAAATTTAATCTAGTGTTCTTGAAACAAGAATTCAAAGGGGAAGCGAAAATTAAATTGAAAATCGTTTTAAAAACATTTTTTTTACCGATGGTACTTTCATTATACATGAAATCGAGATTATTCCACTCTACGATGCACCGCACCTAGTTAAATGTGTTCGGAACAATTTGCTGGACAAAGATCTAGAGTTCAACTATAATCCAAGAAAAGGCGAAACGGACAGAACGTTTGCTAAGTGGGATTACGTAATCACAGCTTACGAAATAGACACGTTCAGTGGGAATAATGTTAGGTACGTCCCGAAATTAACAGAGAAGCATGTTTATCCGAAACGGATAAACAAAATGAAAGTCATGTTGACCATTAACGTTTTCAGTGGCAGACTCGCAGGACGGATTGATGGATTAGCTGGAGGCCCAGGTATTTTTTTTTCAAAATTTTCTACAACATTGTAAAGAAATTTAACGGTAGAAGCTGCATTACATTGAAATGAGTTAACATTTAAACTTTAAATTTTTTTAAATGTGACACGACTAACAAGATTTTGTATATTTCAGCACGATCAACGGACTACGGGCCTAAAAGCATCCCGCAGGATGGCACTGATACAGCTTGGGTTCTATCATTCTTCAACAAGCTCTCTGATTCATTTAATGGTTCTAAGATGACAGATCCCCATAGTGAGTTCCGAACTTTGCTCACAGACACCAGCTAGCATCTGGCCTTCTTCGATGAAGCCATAGCTGTGCTGTCTAGAATGCGTTTTGTGAGTAAAGAAACGCAAAAACCTACGTTAAAACCACCGAGCTTGAAAAACTTGATCAAAACCATTCGAGGATTTAAACACTTATGGCGCAGGTTGAAGGAGCTAGGTTTTACCAGTTTGAGGACAAGGTACATTAATCAAGATCCTCTAGAAAATTTTTTTTCCCTTATTCGAGGATTCAGTGCGGACAGGAAGTCGACTTGTTAACACTTCATTGGTATATTTAAGGCCTTAGTCATCAATAGCATAACGCACTATCATTCCAAAGAAGCCAATTGCCAGGATGATGAAGGTAACTTTGTTTTACCGTAGCAAAGCTATTTTACGACAGAAAAAAATACTGAAAGACCTCTCCGCGAAGTGTTACTTGTTCAACGCGTCTTACCAGGCAGTAGATATCAGAGAGATCCTATTCCAGAAAAAGGAAGTATCTCAGCTGATACTTCAAAGTTACTCCAACTTCTGAAAAGGAAAGCTCCTTCTCTACAGACTTGCACTGAATGTTCAGCCCTATTCCAAGCGTCTGCCTCTTCATGTCGTATTAAAGAGCTGCACAATGATATCAAGAGCATTCTGCGAAGAAGCATGCAGGATCTGTTTGCAACAGTAGGCGTCAGACACAGAGCAACTCTTGTCCTTCAAAAAGAAGTTAGAATCGAGAGGCTGTGCTGCAAAAATCATCAACAGCATGTGTTAACGCACGTACTCAATTTGAGTATAATGCAGTACATCATCTCGATTTCGGCTTATCTCGTCGCAATTCTACGTGGAAACATCGCCGTGGACATTAAGCCCGAAATGAATACCAGCGTTTTCGTCCTTTCTGCAAAAGCGAAATATGATTCCTCTCTGAAATCGAAACAGCACACTTTCTCCACGCTCGCCAAGAAATAAGGATTGAATTTGGTAAGAATAAGTTCCTCACAATAAGTACTCGCATACTCTAATCTATACAATATATAAACAATCCATACTTTTATATCAAAATATAATTTTTAGTAATGCTACTATCAATCCGTTAATTGTATCAATTTTTTCCAGTTAAATTACTGCGATGCAACGACAAAATAGAGGAAATAAGTCGACAACAATTACACGGCGTCTTCTGGAAAACCTGCACTTGGGAACAGCAGAATTCGAGATAAGTTAAATAATTTATGCAAAATCCGGGAAATATTAAACAGAAAATATGTTGAAATTATTACACACATTTTTTCTGTATTTCCTGTGTGATATTTCTAGAATCTTGCATCAATCCTTTAATTGTATCAATTTTTTCCAGTCAAATTAGTGCCAGCAAAAGTAATGGGTCTCCCCCATGTGATTGTAGAATGCGATGCAACGACCAAATGGACGAAATAACTCGACAACAATTACACGGCGTCTTCGGAAAAACCTGTACTTGGGAACAGCAGAATTCGAGATAAGTTAAATAATTTATGCAAAATCCGGGAAATATTAAACAGAAAATATGT
>CAJFCO010015542.1:0-10015 GCA_904066015.1 Synergus gifuensis
TTACATCCAATTTTTGTTTATTTCAGGGAGTAAAAGGAAAAGTTGACGGAAAGATTGTTAAGAAACAAGTTGCGGTTACTAAAGAAAAAGCCAAAAGAGAACAAAATAAGGATATCTTAAAAAGACATAATCAGTTAATGAGAAACCGGAGTCCTATTAATTCTGAATCATCAGATAACGAAGAATTATTACTTTCTAGTGGAAGCCCACTTTATTCGCCTGGATTTTCACATGAACATGTTCAAGGATTTGAAAATAAAAATCCGACTGAAAGTTATAGCAAGTATTTAAGCATTCATTTGCTGATCATTTGTACATTTCAATTTGACTTAAAAATAAATGATTTTCTTCATTAATATTAAATTATACATTTATTAATATTTTCTCAGATGATTCAGGTTTTACGACGGATCATAACAATGATTCATTTGAAGAAATTGATGGCGAAATTGGAAGAAATCCACCAGCCAAAGAAACAGAAGTCTCTTCCGCGAGTGCATCATTTCAATCCGCTGATACTCTTTTAATAACAGAAGACTTGGATATAGAAGAAAATAATGGTTCGAAGCACACATTTTTTTCAAAAAATGTATAAGCTACGAAAATAATTTATTTTACACATGTTTCATATTGCTTTACTTTTAGATTCTGTAATCACTAATGATACGAGAAGAGAAATGCCAGAAAATTCTGGAAATTCCCGTACTTCAAGTGCCATTGAAGACTATGAGCGACATATTAAAGATGAGAAGGATCGAGTAAGTATACATTTGCTATTACCAAACTTTAACTTAATACATATTTTCAGAATAATATTTTAATTTGATGTAAAACTCTTTATCCAAAAGGTACACCTCGGTCTAAATTTTCATGTTCATAAGGATGTGTACGAGTGCATGAAGAGAAAAAATGACTCCAAATTTGTTAGAGACCTTTCACTTATATTTTGGGGTACGGAAACCCTTAAAAAAAGGTGCCTTGACAAAACCAAACTGAAGCCCAGAGCAGAAAACGATAGTTCTAACACAGAAAATGAACTCAGGAAGGAGTTGACACCTGAAAAATACAAACTGATTCAAAGTATAATTTGAGTATATATAATATCTTAATGCTTTATCATTGAAAATCAACAATTTTTTAAAGTTTGCAATACTGTTTTCAATTTAACAATTCATAATTTTTAATTTAAAAGAACATAAGAATTTAAATTATAGTGTTCAAAATTGAAAATTTAGCACCCTAAAATTTTAAATTACTATTTTTTTTAAATTCGAAATTTTTAAACACAGCGTATTTCTGTCTTGACTTTTATAGTAATTAAACTGCGCAAATATCAATTTTTTTGGAGATTAGAAGAAAGACAGATAGTTCAACACGTGCTAACTGACTATTTTTCCAGCAAAGAGTTAAATTATTTACTAAAACCGGAAAAGTGGAATATTTCATTTTCTCCCTTTAAGGGCATGTTATACTTTATCATAAGAACAATTTAGTTTACCCAATTATACATTCAAAATAATAAATATTTTTAGCTTATAAAAGTCAATAAACTTTCGTCTACATGAAAAGAAGGTTTATTGACTTTTATTAGCTAAAAATATTTATTATTATGAACGTATAATTGGGTAAACTGGAAAAATAGTCAAATAATGCCAGTTCTGCTATCCAAGCCTTTTTTCTAAGCTCCATGAAAATGGATATCCCTGCTGGAAGTAAAGAGATAGAAAAACATATATATATATATATATATATAACCCTTTCTATATCTCCTTCTATCTCTAAGATAAAAATAATTCTATTACACTTACGTGCTTAATTTTTCCAAAAATATATTCAAAATATTTCTAAAAATCATTATTTACATATAATTTATACAAATAAAATTTTTGAGTCTCTTTACCATTATAATTAGACTTTTTTGTTTATATTGCAGATTTGCTGTATGATAAAATCACAGAATCTAAAGTCGATGGTTTTAAGCGTAAGGGCAGAATGAAGCTCTTGGGAAAGTATTTAACGGACAAGATAAACGACGTCAGGAGGAAATTATAGTTATGGTTGAGTTAAAGTTTTTTTTAAAAAATTCCCACATTATACATTTATAATTATAAAGATTCGAATGTTCTCTGAGAAATAATAAACACTGAAAATAAAAGCTAATTTCAATTTCTTAAATTATTATTTTACTATATATGCCTTTTTCCATCGTTGAAAAATGTATTTTCTACATTTTTCTAAGAGTATACCCTTGGTATACTCTTTTAGTGTCCTAAAATGAAGGTCAAGTTCGTTGGCCAGCCATTATGTATAAAAATTCAAAAAGTTGGAGCATTTTGAAAAATTTTGAAACCACTTTTTTTTAATTTAAAAATTCTAAAGACGGATGATTGTAGTACTCAAAAATCTGCCCGCTTCGCGGGCACATTCTCATCGCGCGCTTCGCGCGCGGCTCGCTTCGCTCGCAAAAATGAGCGCGCCTGCGGCGCGCGGGGGGTCGAATATAGTTCGATCGTCGCGCTTCGCGCTCCGATATATATACACGTCGCGCTTCGCGCTCCGTGTTGCGCGCTTCGCGCGCTTGTGCCCTTAGTGAAGCTTGCGCTTTACAGGACGCTTAAAGATATGTTTTTTTTTAAATTTAATTAAATTACATAATTTATATTTTTATATTTTAATTTATTTTTGTATATTTGTAATTTATATTTTTAAAAATTTAATTAAATTAAATTAAATTACAGCTTTGAATGCAAAATTTAACTAATTTACTTAAGGTTCTATCGACCTTAAGGAGCACATTCTCATCAGGGCACTCGCGCTTCGCGCTCGATATTTGATTTAAAGCTCGCGCTCCGCGCTCGGCTCTGTTTAACAATATTTTTCACCATTTAAACGAAAACTACTCATCCTATTGAAAAATGGCCAAAGGAGAACTTGTAGATCTTTTTAAGGCGAATAATTATATTTCTTATCATTTTCTCTGCATCTCGCGTTTTTTGGCTCAAAATTTGAATTTTCGATTTTTTAAGGAAATTCAAAAAGTTGTTATACGGATCCTATAGGGCGTTCAAAAAGAAACATTTTTCATCTTTAGACTTTTTTTCATATCGTGCGTTGTTTAGCTTCTAATTTAAGTTTTCTTTGATTTTTTTGGATTTTCAAAATGTTATAAGTCTTTCAATTTTGTTTTGATCCAAAAAAGTCATTAAGAAAAATTGTTCGACTTTTTGAGTACTACGAACGTGCGTCATTAGAATTTCTAGATTAAAAAAAAAAGTGGTTTCAAAATTTTTCAAAATGCTCCCACTTTTTGAATTTTTATCCAAAATGGCTGGCCAACGAACTTGACCTTCATTTTAGGACACTTAAATAGTATACCAAAGGACAATCCAATCTGTCAATTCTTTCGAAAGTTATCGTGCTCACAAACAAAATATACAGCCACAGACAGACAGACAGACAGACAGACACATTCGTAAAAACATGTTTTTCGGGTTCAGGGGGTCCCAAAACGTGGACATTTGACAAAAACTGGGGGGGTCAAATTTTACACAAATCTAATACCTTCTCTGATGAGAATGTAAAAATTGGAACAATTTTTCCTAATGACTTTTTTGGAGGAAAAAAAAATTGAAAGACATAACATTTTGAAAATCCAAAAAAATGAAAGATAACTTAAATTAGAAGCCAAACAACGCACGATATGAAAAAATTCTAAAGATACAAAATGTTTCTTTTTGAACACCCTATAGAATAGGCATAACAACTTTTTAATTTCCTTAAAAAATCGAAAATTTAAATTTTGAGCCAAATAACGCGAGATGCAAAGAAAATTATAAGGAACATAGTTATTTGTCTTAAAAAGATCTACAAGTTCTCCTTTGACTATTTTTCAATAGGATGAGTAGTTTTCGTTTTAATCATGAAAAATAGTGTTAAACAGAGCCGAGCGCGAAGCGCGAGGTTTAAATCAAATATCGAGCGCGAAGCGCGAGTGCCCTGATGAGAATGTGCTCCTTAAGGTCGATAGAACCTTAAGTAAATTAGTTAACTTTTGCATTCAAAGCAGTAATTTAATTTAATTTTAAAAAATATATAAAAATATAAATTACAAATGTAAAAAAATAAATTAAAATATAAAAATATAAATTATATATAAAAATATATATAATTTAATTAAACTTAAAAAAAAACATATAGGTTCAAGCGTCCTGTAAAGCGCAAGCATCATGAAGGGCACAAGCGCGCGAAGCGCGCAACACGGAGCGCGAAGCGCGACGTGTAAATATTTCGGAGCGCGTAGCGCACGATGAGAATGTGCCCGCGAAGCGGGCAGATTTTTCTCGTATATAAATAAGTCAAGGGAAGCGTCAGAAATATGCCGATGACTTTAACTCAATTTCGCTAAAAAATGTAGATACGTCTTTTCCGATTTGCACGGCAGAATGTGAACCAGTGACGTACGCCCGACAGTTGGTAGCAGTGGGATTCAACGAACGTATGCGTTCTAATCTCAACGAACGAATGTGTTCGTACAATTCTTAGGTCACATTGTGGAACCACCATCAAAAGGGTTATTTTGTAAGGAAGTATAAACTGTTATTGTGCAAAGGTAGTTGTGCAATATTGATTACGAAAAAAAAAAGTGGGATTACATTTCTTTTATATGAATCATTATTAAATAATTTATAAATAATTAATTAATTAATAATTATAATTCATATATTAAGAATTATAATTAATTAATTAATAATCATTTCATTATAATATAATAATCATTTATACATTTCATTTATAATAATCACAAAACAGAGAAAAAATTGTTATGTCGCAATTAAGAAACTGATTGATGCGACATATGACGCTTCCAACGGCAAATGTTCAAATTGATCATTTTTTCATTTTTTTCGGAGTTGCATTTCTCAAAAGTTCTTCCCGCATAGTTATTGTATGTTAGTTTCAAGTTTATCTAAATTTGTAGTAAAATTGATAAGTTTAGGCTTTATGTCGTTACAAGGTGTCGATTTAACATTTGCCGCTCGGTCGAGTGTACAATTTTTATTAAAACAGAGTATACGTTCAAAGTCGTCGAACGTTCAAAGTCGTATACGTTCAAAATCGTTGACATGTATTTGTACGATGCGTGCGCACCGTACATAAACACAGCTAATGCTAATGCAGGCGTAGACGTAATGCATACGTCGATTTGTGGCGCGGTAATTCAAAAGGGTTATTTTTAGTAATGGGATAGTGACGCTGACCGAATGGTCAGGTATTACATTTCTTGTAATTACCAGTAATGACCGGTAAATGTTTACCAAAGTGGTAAAACTCTAATTTTGTAGTATTCAGTAATTTTGCTTCCTCATAGAGGAAGCTTTGTAGTGGTGACAAAATTGAGTTTCCTAAAAAAGGTTTTTTTCAACATATTTTAATGTCAATATATCTAACATGATGTCCTAAAAAATTGTCCGGGTGTGTGTGTGTGTGTGTGTGTGTGTGTGTGTGTGTGTGTGTGTGTGCGTGCGTGTGTGGATGTCACGATCCAGCAATTTCTTGAAAACGCGTAGAGATAAATTGATGAAATTTTGCATAGTTATTTCCTTATACACCTAGTTGAATTTCTTACAATGGTTTAACAAAATATTTAATTTTACAAGTTTTATGTACTTTTATAATTTTCTTAAAATTCATTTTTTCACTATAACTTCTCAAATAATCAAAATTCAAAGATGATGTAAGGAAAACGTAGATTCCTTGTGATGAAACAAATCGATTGACCTATATTATTAATGCATTTCATTAAAAAATAACAAAGTTATGGTTAATTGTATTTTCAAAAATTAATTTTTGACTATAACTTTTCAAATAATCGAAATTTTGACCTTACGTAAGGAAAATAAATGTTCCTTGCATCGAGACGAATCGATTGGTCTATAATATTATTTCATTTCATTGAAAAATAACAAAGTTATGGTTCTTTTTAATTTTAAAAAATTAGTATTTCAACTATAACTTCTCAAATATTCAAAATTCGAAGCTGACGGAAGGAAAATAAAGGTTCCTCTTGTCGAGACGAATCGATTGACCTGTAAGATTAATGCATTTCATTAAAAAATAAGAAAGTTGTGCTTTATTGTAATTTTCGAAAATGAATTTTTCGAATATAACTTCTTAAATAATCAAAATTTAATGTTGATGTAAAGAATACTTAATGCTTCCTCTATGAGGAAGCAAATCATATTTGCTTACAGGAAGCAAAGTGCTCATTGAATGAGCACAAAAGTTGATACAACTTCACAGTTAGTTTTGAATGTTACAACAATTTAAAATGATTTTCATGAATACGTTATTGTTGTTTATGTTATCAAGTTTATCAATGTATTTAGCGTAGGAAGTTAAAAATAAATTTATAAAAGAACATTATTGCAAGTTGCAGACGACACAGCCCACAGCAACGTCATTATCAGAACATATGTTTTTATAATAAACATGTTATTGGTTATAACCATGTTATTGGTTAACCATGTTTTGGTTATAACAATACTTTTTGAATTTATAGAAAAGCAATTTCAGTTTCATAATTGTTCTGATTGGAAAAATTCCAAGTATTAGAACCACAGATATTGTGAATGAACATTTTCAATTGATTTATGGAGAAAAAAATGATTTCGTATATAAATATTGTAAAAAATTTTTGCGAAACATTTTGGATTCTTGGCAAAGCTTTTTTGTGACAAAAACGACATTTATATTACTTTCTTTCAGCATCCAACGTATAATAATATTCACTCACTATAATACCCTCCTTTATAGGATGATATTTAAATTAATTATATTTTAACCTAAAAATAAATAAATTTTTCAAAGGAGATAGGTATATAAAGGAGGAGGTATCTATATATCTCTAATTCAGTAAGTTTATCGCATAAAGAAAGGACTCATTTTATTTTCGGATATTTAATTTGTAAAGGAGAGTGCGTAAAATAGAATAAATAGAAAATAAAACCCAATTTTTTAAATAATAAAATAAAGAAATTTAATTTTCAGGTTAGGTCTAACAATGTGATCAAAAACTTGATAAATAAATATGCCATTGAATATAAAAATATTTTTTCTTTACATTTATTACTTAAGTATAGACTTTATACTTTTTAAATAAATTTCGGCTTCTCAAATCCAATAAATCCAAAACATGTATCGGAGTATAGGGACTATCTGACATCTGTTGTACACTGTCGTCGTCTGCTAATTGGATACAACGCACCATTTTTTCATTTATTTAAATGATTAACGTGGTGTCACGTCTCGCGACGTAATACTAATTACTCATTATTATTTTATACCTAATTCTTAAAAGACTAGCAATTGTAATCCGTATAACTTAGCTAGCAAATACTAATTAGACTACTATTTCACTATTGTATTTCTTTTATAATTGTTCATTGCAAATATTAATGTAACGAAGGACAACCCGTGGGAATGGCCACGCCCTCTCAAAAAACTCTCGTCTTGACATCTTATAATTTACAACTTACATCCGCCAAAATTCTGTAACCATACGCACTCTTTTCAATGCGAATTTTCCCACAACCATAAAAATCTAAGAATCATTTCAAACTCTAAATTTATGTAATCATAAAGATTTCATCCTACGAATTTTCTATGAAATAGAAAACATTATTTATGTAAGTCGTAAAACCAAAACTACGCATCCGAATCCTTTTCTTCTAAAGAAAACGACCCCCTTTTCTAAAAATGAACCTTAAATGTCAAACACCTACAAAACTTAAATTTATAAGGCAATAATTGTCAACGATAGATGAAGACTAAAATTATTGGTCATTTCCGAATAACGAAAGAATCTGTATGTTCTAAAATAGATTTCCAAGGAAATCTATAAAATTTGGGTCACTACGTTTAAAGCGAACACCTGCATTTTTACCTATGAGAAAAACCCTTGTACAATCTCTACCCACGCTTCTAATACAAATCCTCAAACGAAGGGTGACAACAAAGGAAAACACTAAATTATCAAATGTAACCAGGGAAACACGTGCACCCCATACTCTTAAATATTCTGAGTCATACAACCAGTTTTCCTCGCTATGATTTCACAGAAATCATAAATTCTTCCATTGAAATCTATTTTCGTCGAAGTACGAACAGGCCCAACTACCCTTCAACCATGTATAGCGGCCATCTTTAAATTGGAAGATTTATAGCCAAAGGTCTTATAAAAACAGAGGATTTGGACCCAAGGAGTCAGTCTGTTTTCATCTGCTAAACCTATCGGAACACCTAAAAAAAACAGTCCGAGTTAAATTCAATCAAGTTCTCTAAGTGGAAGAAGTTGTCAAGTGCATCGATAGAAGGTCACCCCAGTTCCAAGTGGTCCCCTAAATCTTTCAAAGACGGAGACCAGCCTCCATAGGACAAATACACAATAAAAACTACCATACAGGTGAGCAGGTCACTTTTCCTTAAAAATATATAAAGGTCTATTCTGAAAAGGAGATCGGAACTAAATCTCTGTCTCTTTTCAGATCCAGATCCAGAGAGAGAGAGAGAGTTTGAAAGGGCCAAGCCAAATAACCTTTTTGTATCTTTAAATAAAACTAATTATATCTAACTTTCTCTTGAATTATTTGGAGTCGAGTGGTTATCCTCATCCCGGTAAAGGAAAATCCTTTAAAATTATGGGATGTGTTCATCTCAGGATGTAACAGTGGTTTTGAAACAACATATGGTTCCAAAAATATGTGCAATTGTCTAAGTTAGGAAATAGAGTTAGATTTCCGAAGAAAAAAACATTTACCTATCTAAAATTTTGAATTTACCACTTTGGTAAACATTTACCGGTAATAACTGGTAAATTTTTGGTATTACTCGGTAATACTGGTCACAGTCCATCACTAGTTATTTTGTAAGGAAGTATAAACTATTATTGTGCAAAGGTAGTTGTGCAATATTGATTACGAAATATAATATGTAAATTAAATTCGACATTGAGATCACGATTGATGATTGAACGTGAAAATCTACGTGGATTTCTACGTGGTTGTCGTGTGGATAATGAGAAAATATTACAAGTGCATTCCGGTTGTCCACGTAGAAATATACGTAGATTTCTACGTAGTTGTCGTGTGGATAAAGAGAAAATATTACAAGTCCATTTGCTTTCCCACGTGGAAGCACATGTGGAAATTTGAACGTGAAAATCTACGTGGATTTCTACGTAGTTATCGCGTGAAAATTGAGAAAATATTACAAGTGCATTTCTTTTTCCACGTGTGATTTGAGCCTGGAAATTTGCACGTGGAATCCCACGCAGATTTCAACGTGTTTGTATTGTGGAAAGGACGAAAATATTACAAGTGAACCTGAACTTCCACGTGGAATTTCGCGTGAAGTGTTTCAAAAAGACACCCGATTTTCATGCAGATTTCCACGTATATTTCTACGTTAATTTCCACGTGAATTTCACGCGATTTTCCACGTGAATTTCACGCGATTTTCCACGTGAAATTCACGTGGATTTTTTCACCTGGGAACATAAAAATTCAATTTCTAAATTTTACTCAACTATAATATTTTAATTAGTTTGAAAATGGAAATTTGGCTATAGAGCGAAAAAATGTGGAATTTTAATAATTTTTTGCGTAAAACGAACAATTCGAAATAGAAATCAAAATTCAATTATGTATTTCATTTTTTTTAAATTGAATTCAAATGTAGGTTTTATTACTGAACACAGTTTCCTATAATTAATATGACTACGGAAAATTTGTTAACTTATATGGTTAGCAAATCATCAATGGTGATCTCAATGTCGAATTTAATTTACATATTATATTTCGTAATCAATATTACACAACTACCTTTGTGTAATAAACTATATTACAGATAGAGGAGGCGTCCAATGGGTGGGAAACGTACGGCGAATGAAAGAGAAAGAAAATGGTGGAGGTTGTGACGTCCTAGGGATAAACCTAGTCGCCTAAAAGTTACTAGTTTG
>CAJFCO010015562.1:5014-22004 GCA_904066015.1 Synergus gifuensis
AGAGAGAGAGAGAGAGACCCGGACAATTTTTCAGGGCATCATGTTAGATATATTGACCTTAAAATTTGTTGAAAAAAACCTTTTTCAGGAAACTGGATTTTGTCACCACTACAAAGCTTCCTCTATGAGGAAACAATTGGAAAATTAGTTTTATAACGATGGAAGTGAAATAGAGTACATTCAACAATAATTAAAAAAGTACACGGGGGTAAACCACCCCCTAATTGTGTATAAAATTGCAAAATAAATTTAAAATCGAGCAAAAAAAGTCGAAAAAAATACGTGTTGCACACAAAAAAAAAGAGTATGATGGTATTTATGTATTTTTAAGAAAAAAAGAACATTATTCAGGAGGGTAACTACCCCTAAAATACATTATTAACAATTATAATTAAATCTTGTGCGCATTATTTAGAATTTTTATAAATTTGAAAGTTTGCAAACTGTTGTAAATGATTCACCTTGTATTTTTGCAAGATAACATTTATCACAGATTGTTCAAAAATAAAACTGGAAAATAACAGCAATGACGTGCATATCTTACATAAATTTGCAATATGAAAACCGCAGAATACGGAAGAGGATTCATTGTCTGTCTATTTTTTAACGCCGTTACAAGTCATAATTCGCTTACAATTAGTTCAGTGCAGTGTATAGTTTTCAACACTGTTACTTTACCTAACACAAAGAAGCAGAGACCAACAAACTTCACAAGAATCGCAGAATAAACCAAAAGCACGAAACAGAACGGTAAGTTCACCAATAAATTTTCAAATTTCGATATTATATTATACATGAAAAATCTGAATAGTGTAATGTGAGCCATTTTGCGTGTCCGGAATCTGTTGAAACCACTTCTTGATTAAATCAAAAAAATTCACAATAATAGTTCAAAATTATCTCAAAACGTGTCAAAGTATTTTTCAGAATATTGAATTTTACAATTTTTACGTACATTTAGAATTTTCATAAAGCAAATAATTAAAAATATAGTTAAATGGAACGTCCGAAATCAAATTCACAGCTAGTTCACTTATATTTTAATATTCACTGTTGCTTTCAAAGAAAACATTTCAAGACGTTTACAGATTTGAAAATGAAGGTGAATCCCTTAAATGTTATAAATTTACTGCTCGCTACTTTTCAAAAATTAAATATAAAAGAAACTCCGATAAACATTAACGAAATTGAATTAAAGGAAAATTTTGAAGCAATTTTGATGGATGCCATGCAAGAATGTAACGGGGTGGAGATGGTGATTGAATAGTTGTTAGATTTCCAAGAACCTATTAAAAATTCAGATACACAAATCATAGAAGATGATATTCTACACCATATTCCTGATCCCCTTGTTTCACCTTTCGACAGATGCACACAACATGAGGAAGACCTATCATTCAACTATAAATTAAGAGCAGTGGAATATTGGCGAAGTGGTGAAAAAAAAAAATGTATGTCTGGACAGTGTACGGCAGAAATTTAGGAAAGTTACATCCGTAAAACAATTAAAACTTTGGGCCCATACTCTCAATGAGGGTGGTACTTCTAGAGAGAAAGTGGCTAGAATATGTGACATCACATTAGATAATTTTAAGAAAGCAGTGGAAAACGGGCTAATTGTGCACGATAAAGACTTACACAGATGGGCCTTACAAGCAGAGAAAGATATTAGCCCTGAAAGTTTTCGCTTCCGCGCTTCTCGAGGATGGCTTGCTAAATTTAAAAGCAAACACAGAATAGTTTCCAGAAAAATAAAAAAGTTTGTTACTAGAAAGACTTTGGAAAATGTCAATTTGTTAAAAATGAAGGCAGATGAATTTGTAGCTAGTGTAAAGCAAGAAATAGCAAAAGTTGAAGTACAGAATTTTTACAATTCAGATCGAAGTGGTTTTCAATTGGAAATTCATTCCCGGAGAACTTTGGCAGTTGAAGGAGAACAAAAGGTGGAATACGTTGTCCAGTCTATTTCGTCCACGACCCACTATCCAACCACTACTATCTGCTGACGGGAAACTACTTTCACCTCTATTTCTACTTCGAAAAGAACCGAGCGAAAAATTTGGACCAACTATAGAGAAGACATTATTTAGGCCGAGTAATGTGTACGTACAAGCTTCAAAATCGGGAAAACTTACATCAGGTAACATTACATTACCTACTTCTATACAAAATTGTATGAAAGAAATGATAATTCGTTTTATTATTTGCAAATCACTTCAAGGTTTTATTGAAAGAAATTCATTTTCCGAATGTAGGACTAAATATCGTTTTAGTTTTTGATTCATGGAGTGGTCATTGCCCAGTTGTAGTAGAAGAATTAACACCCTTTGCTAAAATTGTCAATTTTAAAATTATTTCAACAGGAACAACAGGAAAAATTCAACCTTTAGATGTATTTGGGTTCAGAGTTTGGAAAAATTATGTGCGTCACTTTTCCGATTCTATTAGTTTGATGAATTACGATATCAATTTACATATAAGGAATAATATTATTAAGCTTCAGTCTTTGGTGCATAATAAATTAACCTCGCCAAGATATACCAATCTTTTTAAATATTCATGGTATAAAAGCGGATATATTTCAGAAAAACCAGATAAATTCCAAAATCCGGTGGACTTTAGCTTCGGTGATTCTTGTCAAACACATTGTAATATAGAAGGTTGTAGGAATATCGCTGTAATTCGATGTTAGTGGTGTAAGAAATCATGTTTCAAACACTTTTTTAACGAGTATCATTACTGTTCCAAATTTGAAGAATAAATCTTCGATATACTGTCTAAAATTCGAAAGATTGTAAATTGGACACGAATGTATTATTTTTCTCTTTAAAATATGTATACTTCTTCATGATTTTAATTATTTTTTGTATAAAAGTAGTTTAAGGGTAGTTATCCTCCTGAATGCTGTTCTCTTTTTATTAAAAATACATGAACACCTCCATCCTCTTTTTTGTGTGCAACAGGTATTTTTTTTTATTTTTTTGCTCGATTTTAGATTTATTTTGCAATTTTATACATAATTAGGGGGTGATTTACCCCCGTGTACTTTTTAAATTATTTTTAAATGTACCCTATTTCATTTCCATAGATATAAAACTAATTTTCGATTTTTTTTGTGTATGGAATGTTTATATTATCACAGACACAAAATAAAGTGTTTAGGGGTAGATACCCCCACGATGCTGTTTCTTTTTCTTAAAAATACATAAATACTTCCATCCTCTTTTTTGTCTGCAACACGTATTTTTTTCGATATTTTTGCTCGATTTTAGATTTATTTTGCAGTTTTATACATAATTAGGGGGTGGTTTACACCCGTATTGTTAAATGTACTCTATTTCACTTCCATAGTTATAAAACTAATTTTCCAAGTTTTTTTTGTATATGGAAAGTTTATATAATCACAAACACAAAGTAAGAAGTGGGTAGGGGTAGTTAGCCCACTAATTTTTTTTTTTTAATTTTTGGCGAAACATGTAAACTTTATTTTTGTCTCAAGTATACAATATATTTTTTTCAAATGTTATCCTATGAATTAAACAATTTTTAGCACAACTTTGAAAATATTTAGGGGTGGTTTACCGCCTTATGATTTTTTTTTTTGAGAAAATTAGGTTATTCATCATTCATCACGAGGAAACTTTTCCAGTAGGTTTGATCGAAATCAATTTGGTTTTTATATACGAAACTATGCAATCGACACTTGGAATCCCTATTTTTTAGGGGCTGTTTCACCCCCTTAAAGTGTTTTTCCGCAGATAAAAAAAATACGTGTCGGTTAGTTCATCGAGTACTACAACATATATCAGGGAGGATCCAATCGGCGGGGGACACCTGGTGGACCTTCCTTGTAAGAAAACGCATAAGCAGGATCTCCATGGATTTGGGAACAGTAGTGGACATTTCGTAATAATGCATAATTTTTATATACAATATAAAAGTTATTTACTCTTAATACAATATCATGGTACCTAATAAGTTTAAGATTATAATTTTTTATTTTTATAAAATACTAAAATTATTTTAATATTATGACTTTTCGATTTTCCTGTGCAACTTACCGATCCACTTATAACTTTCTTTTCAGAGCATTTAACTTTTCATTTTGTTTAGCCTGTAAACAAATTAAGATTAAAATTTAATCTAACTGCACGTAGAATACGATGAAAGAGTATAAATGTATTTTCTGGGACAGTAGTGGACATTTTAGTGACGGGAACAGTAGTGGACGTGTTGCTTTTGCTTATTTCTCCTTATAAAAAGATTAGGTTTAAAACATCGCGGCTAGTCGCATTCGTAAGTGATTTGAAAACAATAAATAATTGTACGTTTTTGATGCAATTTAAATATTTTCTTATCATTTTCCAAGCGAAACAGTAGTGGACATCCGTTGCACAACAAACCTTCAATTTTTTTTCTGCCTCGCTATAAAACTTACGTTTCTACAATTAAAACGATCTAGTGATTTCGTTTACTTGAGAACAGCTGTTTACTTTGGACGCATGGGCAAAGAAAACAGTGTTGCCACACACACAAAATATTACGCGAAGGCAAAAATGAGCGCCTTTTGGCAAAATTAAAAAAAACCAAAATGAGGGACACGCTTTTGATAAATTTTTTTGGGTACATATAATCATAATCTGCTGGAAGTAATGATGAATATCTAATTACTAGGCTTATATTTTAATAAAACATTTATTTTTTATAGTATAACTGAAGAAAAATTGAATATAGATTATAAGTAAAATGTCGTAAGTGCCCTGGTTTGAATATTAGTAGATAATACTTCATTTTAAAATAATCATCACAAAAGTTGCAAAAGAAATACTAAAAATATGTTTTTTGGCACGTGGACATGAAAATGGCCTTTTATTTGTAATGAGCCTTATATTAATCTAGTTGTGTTGCCTAAAATAATGCCTCAAATTTCGAATAATTCGCGCTTTGATATACTGGGTGGCCGGAGTCTCTTTGCCTTCCGCTCGGGACCGGGAAGCTCAGAAATTTTACAAATAAACAAAAAACATAATGAAATAAAATCAACCCTAAAAGGTCTTATAAAAATAATAAAGACTCTAAATTGTAAAATAATATACTATAAGATAAGACAAAAAAATCTGCCCGCTTCTCGGGCACCTTCTCATTCACACGTCGCGCGACCTGCGGTAAGTTTGCGCGCTTCGCTACACCACGCCCTACAGGACGCTTGCGCCTTTCGGGAAGCTTGCGCCCTTCGGGGCGCTTATGCCTATATGCTTTTATTTAAGGGGTGTGATATTATTATTTTTAGGTAGATGAGGAAGAATAATAATATACCTTCGGCACTAAATTTCAGGATTTATTAGATAAGATAAACTTTATTTTTGCCTGGGCGCCAGATCTTTCTTGGATCAATAAAATAAAAATCAAAAAAAAATATCTAAAGATAAGAAACAGCTAGGGCTTTCTTGGCCAACCAACTAAGAGAATATAATTTAATCAGGGCTTTCTTGGCCAACCAATTATTATGGAATCGAATTAGGACTTTCTTGGTCAACAAATTCAATTAAGATAAGATAAGATAAATTTTAAGAAAAGATAGATGTTATTCCTGAAATCAAGTGAACCGGAATTTTACCTTTGGCTAGCACGGCTCAACGCATTTTGGTAGAGGGGGTGGTTCTCTTCACTAAAGGTTTCTTATTTATAAGAAATAATCACTCAAAAGATTTCGTATTTAAAATAATTCACAATGCGTTTATTCAAATATTCAGAATCGATATAAATCAAAATTTAGAGTTTCATTAACAAAAAAAATCGGTTCTCAGGAAAATTCTCAAACATAAAGATCAAAATAAATCAAACGTATTCTCTAAATTAGCAAGCAAAAGAGAATCTAAATTGAATTATTATAAACTAGTGCCCTTCTCTACGACACTCCATGACTCGAATAAAATGAAAAGAAACTAACTAAAATTAACACAAGCGCAATTTTGAGGTTATGTCAAAATTCAGCAGAGCATAAGGGATTTACAATTCCAGATAGTTAGGGAAAAACATCACCAATAAAGGTTAAAAATCAGAAATACAATGTTATTTCAGCAATAAAGGGAAGAATCAGAATTCGGCAATAAAATATTCCAAAACAAAATAATTACTCGCAAAATATCACCCTTTAAGAAAAGCATGTAAATCAGAATCGAATAGCATAATGAAACTCCGTGTTCACGTGCTCGATAAAAGGAATATTCGATAATTCAGCAAGGTCAATCCAAAAAGATAATTAGCCACGTGAACAGAGGTTTTACCATAAAAGAAACGAAAAACTTTACCGGCTGAATCGTTGTACAATCTCGAAGAATTCTCAGATGTATATTTTCTCTACAGGTAATCTCTCAAATAGTATTTTCTCAAAAGATATTTCCTCAGTAACATAGACAAGAGCGACTTGCCAATTCGGATATCACTGTCGAAGAGAGGACGAGTGAAGCTGAGTGCTTCTATACATAGAATCCAAGCTGGACTCTCATTGGTCGGAAAGTTAGGCAAGAGAATAATGAAAAGTTACCATGAGGCGCGTAATGTGGAAGACTACAAGTAAGATTTCTCGCCTATTTGCCAATAATAATACAAGAGTAAATAAATCGATGGATGAACCGAAGTCTTTCCTCTCCGATAGTACTGTGAATTAATGAATTTCAGCTCACCAGGCAATAATATGGTTCTTGCTTAAAAGACATAATTCAAACGATAAAGTACTTCGGGCCTGGGCTATAGAGGTCTCACTAGCTATGCTGGAGATTGACCGCGAATCCTTCTCAAACCATGATGACGCAACGCAGAGAACGCAGGAAGTATCATCAAGACGAGGGGGTTGGAAATAATCAACGTAGATGGAGTTTGGAGGCAATATTCAAAATCCTTCAATCTCATCAAGCCAAGACAATCCAATGCAGACAACGCAAGATGAATCATCCAGACAAGTAGAGTTGGCGGCAATATTTAAAATCTTTGAGTCGAAAAGGCATTAAGCAATCTCCTTGGTCGTCTCCTTGGATATCGATGATCCTTTATAATACAGATGAAGTTCCAGATATTGATCTCCGAGAAAATAATACAAAAGAAAAACAAAACGAATCAGTCTTAATATATAAGAAATAAAAGTAAATTAGAACGAGTCATGTAGCATCTGTGACCTCCGAAGTGCCATTGTCTAATTTATTCAATTAAATACGTAAAATAGCGAATCTTGTGTGTTGCAAAAATTGCAACATCACAGGGGTTACACCACCCTGGCGCGTGGGAAAATAGGTATAAAAATAAGCATTTTTTTTGACGCAGTCATAAATTATTTAAAATAATTGTTATATACATATATACATAGTACTTTTATGTATAATTTGAATCAATAACAAATTTAAAAAATTTAAAAATGGCGGAGATATGAGATATGAAAATATGAAAATGATATGAAAATCCTTGTTGATGGTGTACATAGTTTCTCGATCAGACATTGTTTGAAAAAAAAAATTTTTTTTGCTTTTTTAGAAAGGTAATCGCTATCGTGTGACGTAGGGAAAAAAATTAAAAACTTTTGAGTTTAAAAAATTCATAACTTATGAACAGGACACCCAATCAAAAAAATCCTACCTCACACGATAGTTTGAATTTTGAAATGATTGAACGCTTAAAATATTCTTAAAAGTATAAACAATTTATCTAAACAAAAAAAATCGATTTTTTGAAAACGTCATGGTGGTGTAACCCCTTAAATTACTACAACTTGAAATGCAAACTAAAACTAATTTATTAAAGATTCTATCGACCTTAAGGAAGTGTGACGTCCGAGATAAAAGACGCACTTACCTTTATTATATTATGAGATTTGTTCCTCGTTTTCTATTCGGTAGCCAAGCGGGATAATAAAATTATCACGCCGTGCTACTAGAGTCAGGAATGAGGATAAGTGAATAGAGCGAATTTAGCTTACAATTTAAACATTTTTTTAATAACGTTTACAGTAAAGGGGGAGGTTTAGAACATTTTTAATCAAGAGGAGAAGAGCCTTGTCAGGATTCCTTAGAGCAGCATGAAAAAGGTTGATAAAGTTAAGAGCGTGTAAATGGGGTTATATAGGAAAATGAAATAGGGGACTTACAATTTTAGCCTTGCGGCTGGTATCCTTTTAATGTTCAGGTGTTATTTCCTTGATATTCTCGGCAATGGATGTCTCTGGACCTTGAAGAACGACAGCGTTGGTAGCTGCTGGATTGGAGAACTGCAAGTTGAATTAGACTGGCAGCGGACCCAAGACTGGTAGTGGACTCAAGACACTGGGACACGGGGATGAAGGGACACTGGGACACTGAGACACTTAGATGAAGCGACTCTGTGACACTGGGACACTTGGATAGGGGGACACTGTATCACTTGGATTAAACACGAGGATTAAACACTAGGGATTTAGATACTCGGATTAAATGCTTGACTGGACACTGGATTAATAACGTGGATTCTCGGGGACTTGACACGGATTGATTGACGGGCCTACAGATTTAGGACGTAGGACTGGAGTCGCGTCAAACTATCGACGGGCACAGATTTGTTCTGGATGCAGAATCTCGTTGAAAGTCGAGGATTACTAGGTTGTAGACTAGTTGAAGATCACGAGGACAATGGATTGACGATCTCGACGAAGACTGGTGGATCTCGACGGTAACTGACGACTTGTGGGGTTGGTAGCCACGACAAAGACTTGCTAGGATTGACGAGTTGATAGCCACGACGAAGACTGACTAGGACTGACGGGTTGGTAGCCACGACGAAGACTGGCTAGGACTGACGGGTTGATAGCCCCGACGAAGACGACGACTGACTGAAGCCGCGGATACCTTCCTTCTTATAGGACATTTTGAGGGGGCGAAGGTCGTAAAAGGGTTGGACATCTTAGGGTCCATGGTGACGCACTTGGTTTTTAGTGTTCGGTGACCAATGGCGAAGAACACGTGTAATCCCTTGTTAAGTGAAAAACAGATCGAAACTTCTTTATTAACAAAAGTTTGGAGATAAGCTTGGAGACAACCTGAAGGGTTAGACAATGATTTCAATTTGTTGATTGCTTCTGGGGTGAACTGATGGTTCAACCTTCGAGTTCTTTGACCCTCTAACAAGGTATCGGATCAATAGTCGGGTGTACGGATTCTTATTTCTTAAGATGAATATAATGTTAATAATTTAATATAATTAGTGACATGACGTCACAGAACACATTCTCATCAGGGCACTCGAGCTTCGCGCTCGATATTTGATTCAAATTTTTTGATTACATGCATTTCTTTCATAAGAATGTAAAAAATAATTAGGTATACAAACATATTGCCATATTATAACATTTTTTATCAAATTATTTATTCAATCGAAAATAATTAGAAAGAAATTTAAAAACCACGATTAAAACGAAAACTTCTCATCCTATTGAAAGATGGTGAAAGCAGAACTTGTATATCTTTTTAAGACCAATAATTATGTTTCTTGTCATTTTCTCTGCATCTCGCGTTATTTTGTTCAAAATTTTAATTGTCGATTTTTTTAGGAAATTCAGAAAGTTGTTATGCCAATCCTATAATGCGTTCAAAAACAAAAATTTTTCACCTCTTGACTTTTATTCATATCGTGCTTTGTTTGGCTTCTAATTTACGTTTTCTTTCATTTTTTTGGATTTTCAAAATTTTATGTCTCAATTTTTTTTATCGAAAAAATTCATTAGAAAAAATTGTTCGAATTTTTGAGTACTACGAACATCCATGCATAGAATTTTTAAATTAAAAAAAAGTGATTTAAAAAATATTCAAAATGCTCCAACTTTTTAAATTTTTATCCAAAATGGCTGGCCAACGAACTTTACCTTCATTTTAGGACACTAAAAGAGTACACAAAAGGCCAATCCAATCGGTCAATTATTTCGAAAGTTATCGTGCTAACAAACTAAAATCTACAGACAGACCCACAGACAGACAGACGCATTCGTAAAAACATGTTTTTCGGGTTCAGGGGTCCCAAAACTGACAAAAACTGGGGGGGGTCAAATTTTACACAAAACTAATACATTCTCTGATAAGAATGTAAAAATTGCATAGCCGTTTTGACTTTGAAAACTCGTAAAAGCAGAAAAAATTTGCAAAGCAGTGGGTACTCACCAGACGTCTATTCCCGGTAAGAAGGCTTGCATTAAATGGGATCAAATAAATTTTATTCCCTTGAAAACTTGATTTTTCCTCCGATCTCCTAAACCATTGGCGGTAATAGTTATGAGCAAAATTTAGTTCCTTTCTATGAATTTCGAAAAATTTCGCGAAACGGAACTGACGAGAATTGAAAAATGCGAGAATGCCTGAAGAAATGAATAAAAATTAATTCTTACCAATGAATGTCAAAAAAAAAAACATAATTATTAATCTTAAAAAAATATTTATTAACTGTTTAAATGATGTTAAATCATGTTAAATAAAGCATAAAAAAAAATAACCAACTCCTTCCACATTAATTATTAACTGTTATCAATTCAACAATAACCATTCCTTTTAATCTTGCATCAATTATAAATTGATACATTATACATATTTAAAAATAAATCATATAGGTTCGTAATTTATTTAATAAAAAAAATATATACAACATATTTTTAAATCCGGCTTATTATAAAACTACTAAAAACTTGAAAATAAAATAATATATAATTATTAATATAATGTATTTTTTTAATTTAAAAAACGCATTTTAGTTTAATTAAATTTATATTCACAATCAAGGAGAATTTAAACGTTCGTAGTTATATTCCACAGAAAAGGATTAAAAATAATTTTATATCTATATTTTCTCAAAGTATTAGTGGGAACTGAGGCGATATAATGATATTGTTAGCAGGAATTGGTATGCGTGAGAAAGTTTAAAGGATGTGTGTAAATCCATGAATGACCAATCACCTTATATCACCGATAAGTAGATGGGCGGAGCAATTAAAATTATCTAACGAGCGAGCGTAGGCAGAATAACGAATTCTTTCTCAATCAGCTGGCGAAGGGAATCGGCCGCAAAGCGCTACGCTCGTGTTCTTATCAAGCAAAACCAGGTATTTTTCTATAGGTTCTGATATATGGATTCGGTTAATAATTGGTGAAAAAGGTGATCGGTGAATTCATGTGGTGTTATTTTGTTTGTGCTTACAGCGTGGCGTTTTTCTTTATTATATCCAACTTTTTCTGGCGAAATGTGAATGAAATTTGTGAAGATCTTTGAGTGACTGGTATAACTGCTTGTACTTCTGGTTTTCATGCTCTGAAATGCTACCGATGTTGGTATAACGACCTCGAATCTCCGTTGACAATTAATGTTCTCACTGACTCCTTATCTGACGCTAAATCAAAGGTATCATCTCGCAAGCGTTTTGACCATCAGCAAGAGTGAGTACCGCCGCATTTCTGGTTCTCTTCCGAATTCGCATTTCTAAGAAAGGACTTTATTGATAACTGATGTTAACAGTTGAATCACGGCTTTGAATTTCCGCTGATTGATTTATGACTCTCCATGTTAATTTTAAAGGGTATTTGTTTATATTTGAATAGCTTGTGTAATATTATTTATTGATCATCAATTTTAACGAATGATTCTTCTAAATACATAGAGTGTTTAATGCTATAAAAGCCGCTCGTTAACCGTTTGATTTTTTGTATAGAATAGCTTTGGATGATCTATTTTTTAAATGATGTTTTTATATCTGCCAGCGCTACAACTATTAGTGTCTATTCTTTCTATTGTGACATTTTATTGAGTTATTCGCGAAATTTACTGAAAATTCATGTCTTTTTACTAATATTGAAATACTCATTATTTGAATTTGCGTGATTTATGATAATTATTTGATAACGGTCTTGTTATTAAGCGTAACCTGTGCTAATTTTTGCAAAGTTCTTAAAGAAGGAGTTAAATGGTCCTTAATATAATATTTGGTTACAGAACTAAATTTATTTGAAAGATGTCAAAATTTCTGGAATTTAAAACAATTCAGTAAAGACATTTCCTAAAGGTTTTCGGAGGAACTAAATAAATTTAAAATATATTCTACTCTACAGAATTAAAAACAATTTAATATAGATATTTCCTGAAGAAACTAGAAGGAACTAAATAAATCAAAAATATACTCTGTTTACGGAACAGAAAAGTCTTCCGAGAAATGTTGCTGCCGCAATGGGAACTGAAAGGGATTAAGTATGTGAAAATTCTGTTACGCCCTTGCGGATAAATGCTTGGTGGAAAAATCAGGTTTTAAATAAGACAAGAAAAATTTCACTTTTATGTTGAACTCGAAAAATCTTAATTCTTCTGTATTCAAGCCTTCTTACCGGGTTCCGCATCGCAAAGGCCCGAAAAGTATCCTAGTCAAAGTATATAGATGTGATTCCCGTGCACACAAACGACCAGGAAGATGACATCTCTGCACAGCTGTCACTTCCGATTCTGGACCAGCAGTTGGGATTTAGTACTCCTGGCGCCATCTCTAGACCTTGCGCATCACTTGAGTATCGACTGTCGGCGAATTACCGATTGTCGAATATTTATCTTAGCTTACCACCTAAGTAAAGTCAGATACACTATACTCTCATGATTGTCTCACTCGTGTTAGTACAGTCGCTACTAGATATAGTTGGTAAGGGGTCCGTGGGGAAGTGAAAGAGAACTGCAGCCGATACTAGATATAGTTGGCAAGGGGTGCGTGGGGCAATGAAAGAGACATCTCGAACGTATTGTCAGTCAATTCTCCCGTGTTAGTGCGGACCAACCGAGACCGTGACTATCATGAAAGTACAATGTAGTTTAAGTCTCATGGCGCTGCCTGTTTCCGCGCACGCCACGAGGCTATAAGAAGAGAAGAATCACTCTGCCAATCTGTGTTCGAAGTCCTTTTTGACACGACGTCTTCAAGTTTTGGCATAACGCCTTTTTCAATTTCGCGTTGTGCGTCACTTCAAATCGATTCCTGGGCATTACCCAGAAATTAACAGGATTGGATTCCGCTGTTTGCAAAATTGATTTTGGATATTATATCGCCAAGATAGCCTAGATTTCAATAAAGATGTGTAACATTTCTGTTTTTCCGGGTCTTTTAATGAATTATCTCAACGGACGCTTCAGTCTAGCCTAGATAATTAATTAAAACAGATAATTAAAACAGATCAATTATTTTAGTAACAAAATAATATAAATATTTATTCTCCTATAAATTAAAAATCTAATTTGATGGGTGTGAGTGTTAGAATGTATGTTTGTATGAGTTAAAGGTACAATATAGAGAGTAGTTCGCGGTAACAGTATGCATGTGAGTTGTGTCGTTGTGAGATTCTAAGAAATTAAGTATAACTGAATGAGACGTTTGAATTGCGGTAAATGTAGAGCGGGTAGGATGGAGACGGAAAAGGAATCTTTCGATGTTACTCTCTTATTCCTGCAATCATAACGTGATTGTGTGTCAAACAATTATCATAAAATAACGGAATTCGGTTCTTAGACCAGACATACAGGTGATTTATGACGGATTACATATATCTACGTTACCTTCCTTCCCCTCTCAACGGTAGGTACGGTAAGCGGAGAGAGAGGTTGACAGTTCAGAAGAATAATGTAAATTACGGTTGTATATTTCCCTAGTCTAATATTACTGAATAATATTTTTAGGAGCGCCTAACGAATATTATTTGTGTCTGTTTGATTTGTCTCTCTCAGGAGCACCTGAGAGAGAGTAAATCAAATTTCCCTAATCTTATGTTTCGGTTTGTTGGACAACGGAAGTTATAGTTTAGTTATGACTGGAATAATCAGTTATTTTTATGTGATACATATGATTAACAAGAGCACCTATTTAATAATATTCATGCTAGATTTTGACAATCATAGGAGCACCTATCGATTGTGAAAATCGTACACCTTTGAAATTAACGAAAGAGAGAAAGAAAGAGACGGTTTGCGGGGAAATGTCAATTATGGGAGCACCCATCAATTGATATTTCATCGGCTTCGGATTGTCAACCACAGGAGCATCTGTCCGTTGACGATCCTTCTTGGATGAAGACTGATTTGGAAATGGCAAGTACAGGAGCATTTGTCCCTTGCGATTTCACCTTCGCTTAGCTTACCATAGGAGCGCCTATCGGTAGGTAAAGCGCATGAGCTTTCACCGGGCGAGAGTCTCTCCAATCTGGTCGGTGGGACTCGCCCAGCTGAACTGCAGATTGTACGTAATGCGAACATCATAATGCGAACGGTTTTAATGGATGCGCCAGCAATGACTGACGCTCGGAGTAGGGAGAGTAGGAGTGGGGATGGCGTCTAGCAAGGCTTGGTAACGAGAGTCGGTGAAAGTGTGTGTACGGTACGCAAAAACGTGCAACCCCTCATTACGGATGTCTCGTATTTCTCGAGGCCAAGCTCGTGGCAAACGCCTAATTTTCAGGACCAGAGTGGTGGCAGGTGAGCTCTTTCTGTTCCCTCACTTCCATTGGTCTTGTTTAAACATTTTCTAAACTGTTGGAAATAACTAGTCATACATTTGTAATGAATCTTTGACGAACAATAGCTCGTATCTTTTGAAATTGCTTTGCTCGAATCATTAACTCACTTTGATTTGAACTAATAATTCGTGGTTTGTGACGTAACATAGATTCTTATATTTGAGTAAATCTTCTTGTTCTTTACTATTTTAATTCAGAGAAACTCTCAGTGTCTTTCCTCTTACCCCTCCATCTCTGTGGTGATGTGCTAGCCTTGGGTTCGCCAATATTTAAGTAACTAATTATTAGTTAAAATTATTTTTGCTCGTTTTATTGAAAACGAGCTGGCGCTCAAACTATTCAATTGATAAAATTAAAATAAATTATCTCGATCATTTGCACATCTGAATATTAAAATAATAAATAAAATCCTAAATTCCAAATTATAATCTTAAGGCTGATGCAGGAGAGTCGCGAAATATGTAGACGTTACTCTAATTTAAAAGTCAAAATTTTGTCGACTTTTTGAGGGGAAAAAAAGGGCATTTGCAAAGTTTTTTCGAGTTCTAAAGAGAAATTAGGGTTTAACTTAGGGGACTTGGTCCGTCATGTTTTTAATTGAAAGAAAATTTCGGTGCAAATTCGATAATCATACATTGTATACACTCCGACGACGACCATCCTGTCAATGTGTGTATGTGTGTGTCTGACAGGCGAGCATGAGGCACAATAAAACACTAATTTTCGCGGAAATGACGCCACAACACTTGACACGCGGCAAGGGGCACTCTCCGATGGTGTTGTAATTACCCTTTTTAGATTCCAACACCCTGAACAATTTTGAAAAACGTGAATATCTCAATATTTTTCTGAAGACACTATAGGAATTTCAGGTTATTTGAAATTATGTTATGGTTGAGTTGAGAAGCACTGACAAGGGGAGTTAGGTTGGTGTCCGACGCCGATTTTTTTGTAACTTTACAGGTCAAAAGAGGATCCCAGACTATGATGAAAAAAAATAATTTTTTGGGCAATCGTTCATATTTAAGAGGTGAAATCACCCCTTCTATATTTTTGACTCTTTTACTGTTTTAAGAGGTATCATTGTATTTTCTTTCTTGTTTTTACACAAAATTGTTCTAATTGATTCTTTATTATAATAGTAGTTTGAGTTGCAAGAAAAATTAAGTGTTGAAGAAAAATCATTTTTTTATTTTTTTTAACTGTAATTTTTACATAATTCACATGATTTTTAAGGCACACAGTTTTCCTTTCGCGGACGTATTTTGGGAACCGAAATACACCAAATCCAATAGAAAATTTAAACTTAACTTGATGCGCGCGATTTGTACAGCTGCTGGCGCTGGAGTGGACATTTTCGCAAAAAATTTGGAGTGGACATTTTAGCCTTAAATTGGGCACAACTTTTCCGCGCATTGCGATTTTAGTTTTATATGTGGAAAACTTTTTCGCCCCAACATACTACTTAATTTCCGTGAGCACAGAAAAGTGTGCTGCAAATATTTTTCGAGTAAAGTACGACGATGGAGTGGACATTTTTTCGACAAAATCAAAATTTTCGATATTTGAATGTGTGATACTTCTATAATTTTGAGAGCACACGTTTTTCCCTTCTTTGGTGTCTAATCGCAACCAAAATATAGCAAAAAATCGAAAGAGTTTTGACCTAGGTGGTTGCGCGCAATTTCTACAGCTCCAGACCCAGGAGTGGACACTTAAATCGCGAAAACGGTGACACGAATTTGAGATTTTCTTGCTGAGTTATAAATCAAAGCATAGTGTCAAATCAATGAAATTTCAGTAGTCTATGTTCTACTGAACTAGCATGATTTTTTTTAGAATTTTCAAACCATGCGCGGAAAACCTGTGAGCATGCAAAACACTCAATTCGTAGGTGGTGACAAATATTACATAGATATATTTTTGAGACTTTATTCACCGATCATGTGTTATATCTTTTTATAAGGATTTCTGTAATGACTGTAAGCTTTCGTTTCTACTTCAGGGAGTTTGTCTGTAAATTTTTGTGGGGTTCAACTTGTATTTTAAGTTCAGATTTGCCTATAATGCAACGGTGACAGAAAAATGACACATTTCGTGGATATGCCCATATACACTAGGGTGGTTCAAAAAGACTTTTTTTTTCTAGAGAGTCTCGATCCCCCCAATTCATTTCTAAATCCGAAAAAAGAAAGGCCATATTTTTTTTTTTTTTAATTTTGATTTTAACACGTGCCACTTTTGACTTGAAGTTTCCCATGTAAATTGCATGGAGAAAAATCACTTTTTGGAGTTTTTGGAATAATTTTTCAGGGTTTCGAAAAATGTTACGGGAGATTATAGAGACTTGTTGAGGACTATCCAACAAAGAATTTCATGTACCACACATATGGGTTTGACACCCCTAACACACCCCCACGGTGCCTTGAAAACTACCCTTAAAACCAAAA
>CAJFCO010015565.1:0-10648 GCA_904066015.1 Synergus gifuensis
AAATTAATATTTTTAATTTAATAATTTTAATATTATTATTTCTAATCATGAATTCCAGTTAGATTTCAAAGGCTCAACTCGATCGGTCTTCATAGTGGCCGTCGAGCACCATGAAAACGATTTGAAACTTGTCGTTTTTCTCATTATTCTAGAGAGGTCTTAAGATAATTTTTTTATTATTTATTCCGCGGATGTTTAGACTCTTTCCCCTCGTTTCTAATTCTCAATTCGAGTTGGATTTCTAACGATCAACAAGATCGGACATGATAGTCGCCCTCGAGCACCATGAAATCGATTTGAAACTTGTATTTTTTCTCAATATTCTTGAGAACTAGTTTATCAGACAATTTTTTTCTTATTTTTTCCGAGGATGTTTAGAGTCTTCCCCCTAGTTTCTAATCCTGAATTCGAGTTGGATTTCAAAGGCTCAACTCGATCGGTCACCACAGTGACCGTTGAACACAATGAAAACGATTTGAAACTTGTCGATTTTCTCATTATTCTTGAGAAGCAGGTCTCAAGACAATTTTTTTATTATTTATTCCCAGGATGTTTAGACTCTTTTCCCTCGTTTCTAATCCTGAATTCGAGTTGGCTTTCAAAGGCTCAACTCGATTGGACATGATAGTCGCCGTCGAGCACCATGAAATCGATTTGAAACTTCTAGTTTTTCTCATTTATCTTGAGAATCAGTTTTCAGGACAATTTTTTTATTATTTATTTCGAGGATGTTTAAACTCTTTTCCCTCGTTTCTAATCCTCAATTCGAGTTGGATTTCAAGGGCTCAACTCGATCGGACTTCATAGTGGCCGTCGAGCCCCATGAGAATGATTTGAAACTTTTCTTTTTTCTCGTTTTCCTTCATAACCAGTTTTCAACACAATTTTTTAATTAATCATGCCGAAGATATTTTTCACTCTTTTACCTAGTTTTGAAATGTATTCTCTAAAGCTGGAAAGACTTACATTTTTCTAAGAAATTGTAAGTCTTTGTTTCTATTATTATTTGATATGCAGTCCTGAGAAAATAGATTTTTATCCTAGCAGCCTCTAAAACCAAACCGCACATTACAAATCATTTCTATAAATGTGGAAAGATTATGTAAATATTTTTTTATCTCATTTAAAAAAAAAATAATTTTCGAAAAAGTGGAAGTCATTACCTCATTATATTCTTATGAGATCCTCGGTCTACAGAACGACATCATAACACCCCCCAAAACCCACCTATGCATGAGAAATAGATTCTGTAATTCTCGACATACTTGTTACAGTCGACTCCCGTAAATTGAACATTCACCACATTGAACAGTTCACATTTTTATACACCCCCCCCCCGCCACGGATCTCTTTCAAATTTTGTACACTTCGTCTTTTTGTTTTGCAAGCGCGCACCAGTTATCAATGCTGTATCTACTTCATGATAATGTCAATTGAATGTCAAAATACATAAATTTCGAGTATACGTTACTGCAATATTCTCTTGCCATATGCAAAGGGTGTGGTTTATGAAGTTTTCAATTTTTGAGTTTTTGACAAGTTTTTTGAGTTTTTGACAAGTTTCAAATCGTTTTCATGGTGCTCAACGGTCACTATGGAGACCGATCGAGTTGAGCCTTTGAAATCCAACTCGAATTCAGGATTCGAAACGAGGGGAAAGAGTCAAAACATCCTCGGAAGAAATAAAAAAAAATTGTCTGAAACACTAGCTCTCAAGAATATTGAGAAAAAATACAAGTTTCAAATCGATTTCATGGTGCTCGACGGCGACTATCATGTCCGATCGAGTTGAGCCTTTGCAATCCAACTCGAATTCAGGATTCGAAACGAGGGGAAAGAGTCAAAACATCCTCGGAAAAAATAAAAAAAAAATTGTCTGAAAAACCAGTTCTCAAGAATATTGATAAAAAATACAAGTTTCAAATCGATTTCATGGTGCCCGACGGCGACTATCATGTCCGATCGAGTTGAGCCTTTGAAACCCAACTCGAATTCAGGATTAGAAACGAGGGAAAAGAGTCTAAATATCCTGAGAATAAATAATAAAAAAATTGTCTTGAGACCTGCTTCTCAAGAATAATGAGAAAAAAGGACAAGTTTCAAATCGTTTTCATGGTGCTCAACGGTCACTATTGTGACCGATCGAGTTGAGCCATTGAAATCCAACTCGAATTCAGGATTCGAAACGAGGGGAAAGAGTCAAAACATCCTCGGAAGAAATAAAAAAAAAATTGTCTGAAACACTAGCTCTCAAGAATATTGAGAAAAAATACAAGTTTCAAATCGATTTCATGGTGCTCGACGGCGACTATCATGTCCGATCGAGTTGAGCCTTTGAAATCCAACTCCAATTCAGGATTCGAAACGAGGGGAAAGAGTCAAAACATCCTCGTAAAAAAAAAAAAAAAATTGTCGAAAAACCATTTCTCAAGAATATTGATAAAAAATACAAGTTTCAAATCGATTTCATAGTGCTCGACGGCGACTATCATGTCCGATCGAGTTGAACCTTTGAAATGCAACTCGAATTCAGGATTGGAAACGAGGGAAAGAGTCTAAACTTCCTCAGAATAAATAATAAAAAAATTGTCTTGAAACCTGGTTCTCAAGAATATTGAGAAAAAACACAAGTATGAAATCGTTTTCATGGTGCTCGACGGCGACTATCATGTCCGATCGAGTTGAGCCTTTGAAAGCCAACTCGAATTCAGGATTAGAAACGAGGGAAAAGAGTCTAAACATCCTGGGAATAAATAATAAAAAAATTGTCTTGAGACCTGCTTCTCAAGAATAATGAGAAAAACGACAAGTTTCAAATCGTTTTCATGGTGCTCAACGGTCACTGTGGTGACCGATCGAGTTGAGCCTTTGAAATCCAACTCGAATTCAGGATTAGAAACGAGGGGAAAGAGTCTAAACTTCCTCGGAATAAATAATAAAAAAATTGTCTTGAAACCTGTTTCTCAAGAATGTTGAGAAAAAACACAAGTTTGAAATCGCTTTTCATAGTGCTCAACGGTCACTATGGAGACCGATCGAGTTGAGCCTTTGAAATCCAACTCAAATTCAGGATTGGAAATGAGGGAAAGAGTCTAAACTTCCTCAGAATAAATAATAAAAAAATTATCTTGATACCTCTCAAGAATAATGAGAAAAACGACAAGTTTCAAATCGTTTTCATGATGCTCGACGGCCACTATGAAGACCGATCGAGTTGGGCCTTTGAAATCTAACTGGAATTCAGGATTAGAAATAATAATATTAAAATTATTAAATTAAAAATATTAATTTTTTTATCATTTATTATTAGAATATTGTCGAAGAATAAGATTGGAAAATATTGACAGAGTCTTTCCACCTTATTCGAAATGATTGTTACTGCCTGATTGTGTTTTGGGGGGTTTTGTGATAATAATTCACATCCTGAAGTCCACAAAAAAATGCAGATGGGCAAATAGTTCAATATTTTCGAAAAATGCTCATTTTCCTAAATGAGAAGCACGAAAATATTGTCAGAGTCTTTACTGATTTTCAGAAATGATCATTACTGCCTGGGTGTGATTGGGGATTTGTTGTGATAACAATTCACATACTGAAGTCAACAAAAAAAATTCATATGGGCACAGATTTCAATATTTTCGAAAAATGATCATTTTCCTAAATGAGGAGATCGAAAAATATTGACGGTTTTTGTCTGTATTGATTTTCAGAAATGACTATTACTGCCTGGTTGTTTTTAGGGGAGTGTTGTGATAGCAATATACATCCTGAAGTCCACAAAGAAAATTTATATGTGCACATATTTCAATATTTTCGAAAAATTATCATTTTGCTAAATGAGGAGATTGAAAATTATTGACAGATTCGTTACACCTTATTCAAAATGATTGTTACTTCCTTGGTGTGTTTAGGGGTGTACTGTGATATAAATCGGTGGCCTAAATTCTACAAAAAAAATTCACCCGTGTACAGAGTTCAATATTTTCGAAAAATTATAATTTTCATAAAGGAGGAGATTGTAAAATATTGAGAGTCTTTACTGATTTTCAGAAATGATTATTACTGCCTGGTTGTTTTTGCGGGAGTATTGTGATTACAATGTACATCCTGAAGTCAATTGAAAAAATTCATATGTGCACAGAGTTCAACATTTTCGAAAAATTATAATTTTCGTATAGCAGGAGATAGTAAAATATTGACAGAGGCTTTACTGATTTTCAGAAATGATTATTACTGACTGGTTTTGTTTAGGGGTGTACTGTGATTACAATCCACATCCTGATGTTAAAAAAAATAAAATTAATCCGGGCACAGAAATCATTATTTTCGAAAAATGATTATTTTCCTAAATGAGGAGATCGAAAAATATTGACAGTTTTTACTGATTTTCAGAAATGATTATTACTGCCTGGTTGTTTTTTCGGGAGTGTTGTAATTACAATGTACATCCTGAAGTCCATTGAAAAAATTCATATGAGCACAGAGTTCAATATTTTCGAAAAATGATCATTTTCCTAAATAAGGAGATCGAAAAATATTGACAGAGTCTTTCCACCTTATTCAAAATGATTGGTGCTTACTGGATGTGTTTATGGGTGTACTGTGATAGCAATCCATAGCCTAAATTCTGCAAAAAAATTTCACCCGAGCACAGAGTTCAATATTTTCGAAAAATTATAATTTTCATAAAGGAGGAGATCGTAAAATATTAACAGTCTTTACTAATTTTTAGAAATGATTATTACTGCCTGGGTGTGTTAGGGGGTGTGCTGTGATAACAATCCATAGCCTAAAGTGTGCAAAGAAAATTCATCCGGGCACAGGGATTAATATTTTCGAAAAAAGATCATTTTCCCAAAGAATAAGATCGGATAATATTCACCGAGTTTTTCCAGTTTTATAGAATTCATTTGTATTGCGTGGGTGGGTTTCATGGAGTGTTAGGGGTACATTATATAGACTAAAGTTCCTCTGAAAAAAATTATCAATACAAAAACTTTGAATTTTGTGGAATATTCAAATTTTCGCTAATTATAAGTTAGGAAAATCTTTATCAAATATTGACAGCTTTATGTACCTAATTTATTTCTAATGTGTGTATGAATTTTTGGGGATATGGTATTAATAATCCAGAACCCAAATACCATTTTAGAAGATCAGTCGCTATAATTTTGATTTTTTAGAGCAATAATGATATTCCCACACAAAAACTTTGCATTTTGTGGAAATTTCTAATTTTCGCTAATTATGAGTTACGAAAATCTTTACCAAAACTTCTTTAGCTATATGTAATTTATTTTGTTTTGAAGGGAATGTTATCAGATCAACTCAGAATTATAAACCTTCATCGAAAAATCAATAGAGTATTTTTCGTTGAATGTATTTTTCGTTCTTTTCTTTTTTTATATACTTTTTTTTAAGATAATATTTATTTGTTATGTTTTGTATAATTATTTATTATAACTTATTATTAAGAATTATTACTCCTACGAATGTTTAATTGATTTTTCTGTTTTGAATATGGCGCCATAAGTCCATTTAAATCGATTTTAGTGATCGATCGCGATGCCAGGCGGCGCTGATTGTATTGTTTGTGTTTACTTTTTTTCGGAAAGTTTTAAGTTTGTTTTTTAGTGTTTTAATAATGTTTATCGCGAGTGTTGGTGTTTCTGAAGGACTTTCCCCCTCAAATACGTGTTTCGTCTTCCTAGAGGAAAAAAAATTGCCTCCCGATACCCTTTCTGTGCGCCAGCATTTGGAATCAATTTTTGAGGTGAGTTTTCTAGGTTAGATTACCCCCTACATGAGCCTTAAAGAAACTATAATCTCGTCTAGAGATTCCTGCGATTTATTTGTTTCCTTATTTGTTTCTATTATTGTAGTGGCTGGTGATTCTATATCCTTTGCCTGTCTACAAGAAACACCAGGCGTTGATGACTCATCTTGAGCGGCTAGAGTTCTGGCAATTGCTCGTGCGTATCTCGCGTAAACTTTCTTGCCAGCAGGATGTTTTCGCTTTTGAATTTTTTCAAAGTTAGTAATTGAGTTCATTACAATTAAATTTTACTCATAAATTCAAATTCCTAAATTGTATTATATTTTATTGTTTTGGAAACAGCCAATAAAATTTCTTAGGTATTCATATCCACATCAGATTTCAATTTGTTTACAAATCGGTATACAATATTTCCACTAGACACGTCCCTTGTAAATATCCAAATCATCGACGAGTTTGCACAATAATTCAGCGAGTTGTTCGAGATTTTCGATTAATTCATACAAGGAATGAAACTCTTGCAGAGTATTAGATTGTACTACTTTTGTCCTGAGTTGTGCTAATTGTATCTCTACTTCAAAAGAAGCTGACATTAACTCAAGCTGACAGGTCATTGGATTTGACATTATCATGAAATAGAATCTTCGCACTAATATTCAAGAAACATTTTTAAATTTACTATTTTGTTTCCAGTATTTCTCAGGTTAATCTCCCTAATTTATCATCTCTAAATCTGAATCCAGACCCTCAAGACCATTCTCAGTTTCAGCATCCGAGATATCTGATCCGTCTTCTATCAAGAGAACTGGTGGTTCGTTTTCTTGTCGAATTTCCTGTTGAAGATCTAGTCTTCTTTGCTCTAAGGCTTCCTCAACAGGAGGATCAACAGCGATAATCTTAATGTCCTGTAGTGGTGCTACAATAATCTGTTGTCTAACTCTAGGTCTTACTGCAAGAGTAGGCAAATTTCTTTTTACTGGATTTACTAAATTTTCATAAATAGTTGACTTGATCGGTAATGCAGCAGGAGTTTTATTTTGGACCAGAACTACTTGCTTATTACCCTTTTGTCCATGTGTTCCTTTTTTTAGAAATAGCCTTTGAATTTTTCGAAGTTGAATTTTGACTAGGAATATTCATAGCATTGATTTACTGGACATTTTGATAGGAATTTTTACTGGAAATAATTATTTTATTCATAAAAATAAGAATCCCTGTGCTCGAACGCAGCTGATAATTCACGTCGCTTAGAGCGTTATGTGAACTAGCGCGGAAAAGCTTTTTATATACTTGATATTCAAAATTATTCGAATATCGAGTATACTCAAGTTATCCTTGTTCTAATGAATGATTGGACTGAGTCAATGAAAGAAACTTCAGATACTGCAGACGATTCACGTCGCTTAGAGCGTTATATGATCACGCGCAAATAGAGCCGTAAAGAATTTATTGAATATTACAATAAACAATAAACTCCGCTTTCTTTCAGTTTTTAACGAGTGTGAATACTCAAACGCAGCTGAAAATTCATGTTGCTTAGAGCGTTGTGTGAACTAGCGCGAAGGAGTCGTATGAAATTGTAATTCGCGTTACCTCAGATTCAACTTCTCAAGACCTTATTCTCGTTAATGGAGGATTATTCATATCGGGTAGGATTTATTTCTTTGCAAAGAGAAAAAGGTATTTATAGATAAAATTCTAAATTGACTTTATTTTTGCTTCCTCTCTACTGCATGCCTGTCAGGTATCAAGCTATTTAATTGCTAGATTTTTGAATCAAGGTTCCTGACTTGACAAAACTTTTTCTATACTGAACATAAATTTCAGCTCTATTGAGAGAGGATTCAAAAAAATTCTGGAATTCCTCAATATTTGTCAAAATTTGGCATTTTGTGTCAGGATCCAGATTCAGGCTTTGCACATTAGGGGCAACCGAAGATACATCAGAAGATTCAATTTCAAAATCTGACTGAGTTTGCTTTACTAACCGTTCTTCAAAAGTTGCCTAAAAAGAACTAAAAGTTCTTCAAAAATTCTTCTGAATTTTCTTCCTCCACGACGTCTAGGTTTACACGTATCACTCGTTTTTAAACAAGATTCTCACATTTTGAAACATTCTGTTGAAATTTTGTTCAATTAAAATTTTATATCTTAATTCATGAAAATATATATATTTTGCCGAACGGCAAAAATATATATTTAAAGTAATAGGCAATATTAAAAAAAAATAGTTTTATTAAACGAATTAATTTGCCGAACGGCACAAAAAGTCAATTCAACATTTATTTTACCGAACGGCACAAAGAAATGTTTCGAGCAATTAAATGTACCGAATGGCACAAAATAATGCTCGACCAAAAACCAATTCTTTTATAAAAACAATTTAGTTAATTACTTTGCCGGACGGCACAAATAATTAAATCACGAATTTCAATCATATATGTTCAAATAATTAATTTGCCGAACGGCACAAATAATTATTCTTCAATATGTCAGGATCAATATTTCACATGGAAAATTTCAAAATTTAACTTAGTTTTAAATTTAACACAAAGAAAGGTAGCGAAGCTGATGGCAGTTTACACGGGAATTTTATCCCTCCGCTGCCACCATCTTCCTGTAACGAACCAATAAATATTCCTAGAAAATCGTGTCGAGAGAAAAGTTAGGAAAGTTAGACTGGTCGGAGAATTACAGAGAAGAAGAGATTGATAAGTTCAATCTCTTTAATTATTTGTGCGAGATAAGTAAATTACCTGTCCTCTTCCGACGATGAAAAATTGTCATCTGATGGGAGATAAATAAACAAAGCCTGGTGTATAATATAAGAAAACAAGAAATATACTCTGAAACCCCCTTTTCGAATTCAATCAATAAAGCCCTGTTTATACAAAAGACATTCTTTTGTTGAGTTGGAATAGACGAGTAATTTTAAGGTTTTAGAATATAAGATAACATATGTAAAATTTATTTGGAACGATACAAAGTAATTGTCTTACCCGTTCCTAAAGTAGCTTACTAACTACCATCAGGGATGAAGCGGAGTTGCACAAGCTGGTCCGATTCTTCCCTATTGGGCTGAATTTATTCGAAGTTTCGTTGTTAATTCATAACAACTCTAGTCTATTCAAGCACACCTAGCACTTCAATTTCTCCCATGCTTCACATTTTACTGGAGTCACAATAAAATCACACAGATGGCTTTCAACCGAAGCGAATGAGAGCAATTAAATCTCAACACTCCTTCCTGTGCATTTTCCTATGATTCCGGTTACAATTTTTTCGTATAGAGATTCCCGCTCGTTTTGAGATTTGAGATTGAATCTTAACTTATGTGACAAGAAAGTTTGTATAATTTAGGAACGAAACTCGTAAAGAGATTCTCAGAAGGAGATCTCTTTTTATTTGGGGCCGATAAAGTGCAAACACACACTGATGACGACTTTTTTAAATTTCGATTATCCAAATTATAACTACTCCGATTTATGCTCACCAGTTATGTTGTAAAAGTTAATTTAACTTTTCAGGATTCACTGTTGCAATTTTCCACTCGAGCTAGATAATTTTTTATCAGTCCTCTAGCAGAGGTACTTAAGTATACTCCCGCACTATTAAATGGTTTTCTTAACTTTTAGGATTAACTTTTGCATCTATTTACTCGAGTTAGATAAATTTTTTATCAGTCTTCTAGCAGACAAGAGCGGACTCCCGCACTTTTCGGTACTTTTTATAAAGAGAGACACTTAAGACATGCCGTGTCCTAAAGGTCAGAATATTCCTTCAGGGCAGCCAAAGAAATTCAACTGAATAAATTTTCTAGCCAAATTACGGCTCAGAATAATTTGGCAGATTGGATTTCTTTGTCCTCAAATCGAGTAGAATTTAGAGGTTTTACGTCCCTCGTTCAATTCGACTCGACTTTCAGATTTCTTCGGGCTAACTTTCTCGGCGCTTTTGGATATTCCGGAATGTCATAGAAGCCGACGTCTAGGCTTCCCTTTTCGCAGATTGTCCGGGCCACCCGACAGGAGAGCGCGGTTACGAAAGGAACTACTTTAGTTGAGACGGGCACTGATTTACCGTATTTAGATTTAATAAGGGAAACTTCTATACTCGAAGTAGAAATTCGTCAGACTGCCAAGAGCAACTAATTTGTCTTGATTTTATAATGCCCGTCATAGATGTGCCATCGGTTGATTTGGTGGGAAATTTTTGAAGTCAGGAATTTTTGATTGGCTGAAAGATATGGTATGATTTGTAAGATCAGGGGAATCGAGGTGAAAGAACTTTCGTACGTATATTGCAATCTTTACAATTCTGCAGAATGTGAATTTCTGTTGGCAAGTGGATCAAAGGCAATGAACCCACGATCGGTTGCTTCCGAATTGTATTTAGAAATAATTCTTTCCATTCGTCATGCAGGCGAACAGGAATTTGCTGAATTGTAATTAAATGCCAGATAGGGAGACATTTTGCAATATTCGTTTGTATTGTGACGGGGTAATACAGAATTGTTCGTGAATAATTCTGTTTTGATGTCACTTTTAAATAATAATTTTTTTAAATTAAACAATTGATTAAATTCTTTATTCACTATACAAATAGAGTCTGGCCCGTGGAACAGACTTATCGATACGAAAGTCAGAATATTAATGATCGCTTTGGCATTTGATCAAAGCGATGGCTTTGATCTGTCTATCAGGATTACACATAAAGCTCGGGATCGTGAAAAATTACATCAAAGCATTGCATAAGAACGAAGAAGCAGGTTTCTTTTTTTGAAAATTAAATTCCCTAAGCTTAGTGAAGCGAAAATTAGGGAGCGGGTTTTTGATGGACCACAAATCCGACAACTGATGCTGGACTGTGATT
>CAJFCO010015567.1:7451-42708 GCA_904066015.1 Synergus gifuensis
TATTTTTATTTTTCTATATAGTGAAATTTACCATACTTCTTTATTATAAAATCGAAATAAGAACAGTTGCGACAGAGAAATTTGTATCTCGAAAATAGTTTCATGACAGTAAAAGGTCGAAACTGGGTTCAATAGGTCATCAAATATTTTGCATTGTATCACGATTCTCGTCCTTTGCTGTACAGCAAGTTACTCAAATGCGGAAAAGTCACTTTGGCCTTTTCTAAATGCTCCCTTCTGCAGTCAGGAAAATTTGAATAAATAATAATGCAATGTAATATTTTATTGTCCATTATAAATAATATAATTCCCCAATTATCGACTGAAAAGGCTTATTTTAAATAAATGTGAAAAAGAGAAGGTTTTAAATAGAAGATAAATTGATTCCTAATAAAATTTATAAAAAATGATGCCAAAAGGTGTTTAATAATAACTTGTTTTCAAATTATGATGTAACGTTATTGAACCTCTTGATGCCCCTTTAATTTATAATCTCTCTCACTCATTTTCTCTCCCCCCCTCTCTCTCTCTAACGCAACATATTCTTCAATTCTTTTGACGAAAAATAATGTACCTTTATGGCACTCACTTTTCAAATTTCTTTTTTGTTCTAAATTGCGAAATTTTTTTTAGTCGAAATTTTCCGCTTTAACAATTTTATTTTATTTAAAACCTCGAATGAATTAAGTAGTTAACTATTATTTATTTAACTTAACTTTTATTCCCCTCCACTAAATTTAATTTCAGGTATTTTAGTAATTTTACTTAAATGAAACGATTAAAATAATTAGATAGAGACAAATTGAATCACTAATTTTGAATAAATTATAATAAACGCATTTGCTGCAGAAGCACGATCCTCGCGCATAATTAAGCAAGCAATTAGTAGTGGATTTGCGTAGCATTGTGACTTATAGTTAGCATTTATGAAAACGACTATTCAGAAATTACGTTTAACTTTTTACATAAGTATAAAATAAAAATTGTCATTGTCATTTTTTCTCAATTTGATAATTTAAAAATTTGTAAATATTACTCCTCGGGTAGAATAACATGACTTTTCACTTACTTGAAGAATTTTCAAATTTTTCGTACTCTCTTCTAGATCTAATTTTGTCGATCTTAATTTTTAATTTGGAGAGCTCAATCTGTATAAAAAAAATACAACAAGACAAAAATTAGGACTCTTAGTCTCGAAATTACCATTTTTTTTTATTTATTCATCTCTCTATCATAAAAAAATTGTATTTATACATATAAATAATTAAATTTAAAAACCTCGATTTCTTAAAATTAATTTTTAAAAAATTATTTATTTAATTATTTTTAGGGGTGAAAAGATGGCTTTCGGTTTCACTGGATTCACTATATTAATCCAAAACTGGTGCGAGGGGTGGTTTGTTCCCATTCGACGAATCGATTTTTTTTTCCACTGAACTTACCGATCCCTTCATGGCGGTTATGTGACAATTGTCTAAAATTGTTAATAAAATATTTTTGATTTTCAATATTCCGATGGAAACGCTTCACTGAACTGACTCAAGAAGCACCGCAAGCCTTCCGCTTTATATATTCTCATTCACGGATCTTCAGTAAGGTAAGTCGTAAGGTAATACCTTATTTAGACCCCCCACCCCATTGGTTGGTTGGGCCCAAGAGATGAGACAGTCCCGCGAACTCGATGAGCTTGTCTCATGTCTCAACGGCTGGTTGAGGACCTCATAAGTTGAGGTCAAGCTTATTCCTGTGCAAAGGTCGTCCAGTCGCGGATTATACTCGTCATCCGAAAGTCCCGTGTCAGGAGACATGGAAAGTGTCGATAAAATCGATAACTTTCTTTTTTAAATCGAAATTGTCGGGCTTCTCTGATTCGGGACCCACCCTTCCACTTGCATCAATAAATCAAATGCTGCATCGTCATCAATTTTAGAGAGATGGAAGACTTACAAAAAAAAAAATTTATAAATTTTAAAAAATTCAGTACAAGTGTAGTAAATAACAACTAAAGTACAACATGCATTACAATAATCTACAAACTGTAAAAAAAACTATAATAGACTACAAATTATTTGTTTTTTAAAATTTTATTTTATTTTATTTTTGCTTTCATTACATACAATGAAAAAGAAAAAAGTAATGAAGACTATACTTTAAACAGTACAGTACAATAATTGCAACTTACGAAAACTTCACAATACAACTTTACAATACAAAAAAAAATTATAAACTTTTTTTTTCATAATTTTTTTTTCGTTTTTTTCAATTTCTGACATTTTGGTCTAAATTATAAAATAAAATCGTATAAAAATCTAATTTAGAAACTTAACAACCCCTAAAAACATAGTATTTTTTTTTGTTTTTTTTTTCTTTATTTAAAATAGTTACCAGTAAATTTTTTTTTCTGAAAAGAGGAAAAGCAAGGCTATTACGTCACCCTTAACTGAGATCGTAATGACCGATGACGATGCATTAGATGTTTTCCGCATGTGGCATCTTCCATGTTCCATTCCATGCCACTCAAGGCTTAAAACCGGTATATGGTAAACATTTATCGAAATCCTTACTCGCAGGATTATATATCAATTAAAACAGGTCATATTACATACAGAGAAAAAGAAATAGTAAAAAGAAAAAAAAAACAATGTTAAGAATTTTCTTTTAATAAAATTTATAAACCGTTAAACAAACCTGTTTCTCATAAACGACTTTCTTTACTTAATACTAAATCACATTTCCATCAAATTAAGAGTCGATGATAATTTTTTTTACCTATTTTTATTCATTCCGCAATGAGAAACTTGAACTTCGCGGTTTTTCTATTTAAAATTATATGGGTTCTAAACCCTTTGTGGTGGAAAGTAATATGTATTATGTATTTTTATTGCTGTAATTGTATGAAACCTCAGGAATGTAAAAATAGCTACCTCTTCATTATATTTTTATTATTTTAGAAATTATGTATTTCCCTCAAAAATTTCATAATTGGTATTTTAAAAACACTTTCAATATTTGAAAACTTTTAATATTTGAAAAGTTTTCAAAATTATACAATATAAATTTTCCGACAAATAAAATTGTGATCGAATATTGATTGTGCACTTAATCTGCGACGTATTTTCCGAAACATAAATAAAGATAATCAAAAAAATTTACGAGACACATTTCTTTATTTATGAACCGATTTTTGCAAAATGTTCATAAAAATGTAATTGCTTTCGTTCATTTGCCTATTCATTTCAGTCTATAAATCAACATCTGGCATAAAACTTTTTATTGTATATTATGTGTATGTGATATAAAAACTATTTATAATAAAAAAATATGTGTCACAAAGAAATTTTTTATTATGAAGACAACATAAATCACAGAAAATAGTTAATATTAATTCTTTTGATTAGAAATTACTATAATTTCTCGTTTTGAGTGACAGAATGACGTTTTATCCTGATCCTTGTCATTAAATCCTTTGTCTTATGCGATCTAATCTAATGCGCAAATGAATGAAGATTTTTCAAAACAAGATATGACGCGAATTCATTTAAAATCATAAAAAATAACGCTTTATTTCTCTGATAACACAATTTGCACTAAAAAGTCATCAAATGATCATAAAAAATTGATAGAGTCATTTTTCAGGCTAATGGACTTCAATTAATTAAGAAAGTACGATAAAACTTACGTGTATATTGAAAACCTATTATTATATGTAAGTAAAGCTGCTTTTCGGATAAAGATTCCTCTTACCGATGTCTAAACTTTTCGAGGGTTCGTTTCGTGCTAAATTTATTGAATTTTTGGCTCCAATAAACTCAATGGACTTTTTTTTGCCGGTAAGAAGGATCAATTAAAAATAAAATCTGCTTATATTTACTTAGTACTCATCTGTAGTGAAGGGAAGTGTCAACTTGAGAAGTCTTTAAAAGAGTAAATCTCAGAGTAGTAAAATTTTGTGTTAAATAGATACGAAATGACATTTTTGAGTACGAACAGAGTCGAATTAACATAAATTTAAATTACGTGTATGTCTTCCCTTTGATTTGAAAATACATTAAGTTATTTTGAGATAAACGAATGAATAGAATTAGCATAGAAGAGTAAAGAACACGACCTAAGTGTTACCACATAAATCGACCTCTGGAAATTACAACAACCCTGCATAAAATTAAAGTTATCTGTAAGTTAAGGTCATCATTAGATCTTCAAATTATAATTTATAAATTTAGGTTGTAAATATCAGGCAGAATGCTCGTAAAATGAAAATGGGCAATAAAATGTCAGATAAAATTAAAGCATTCTTGGGAAACGCTTTTATTGTACTTCAATGCACACATATAAGAATAATTTAATAATATATAATAATATAATAATATAATAATAATCGAATTCCAATTTATCACTTTTCTTGTCAATCGTCAATTTACAGATGATTCGGGATTTTAAAGATTGTCTTTAAAATACGGCCCGTGAAATTGAGCAGATAGTGGTAAATTTCATAACTACATTGTGAATTTTTATTGTAGAGAATTGCGCATGAAATTGTTGAATTAAATTGTTGGGTGATTTTCTGATGTCTGTAAAACGAAACTGGATTAAGAAGTCACGGTTTGGCATGCTAATTAAATAAAGATATTCGAGTCACGTCCAAGAATGCGGCAGAGTGACATCAAGGATTTGCTGCGGTGAATTACTCTCCCCCAACTATGCATTTCTGTCACAGTATTACAAGATGGGTTATTAAGTTATTATTTCCCCAGACCCTCTTCTTATTCTTACGCACTTGTGATGCATTTTAAAATTTTAATAACGAATTATCGTCGTTCGACACCGAATCTTAACAATTATTTTAATTCGCGTCGCACGCTGGGCGCGAAGTAGTTTTAAAAAGTAATTAGGGTGTTTGTTAACTTTTGTTGCTGATTTTATGTACACTTTAAATAAATGTAGAGTATAATAGATCAGATGAATTTTATATATATTCAATAACTCCGAATTCAATAAAAGTTTTCAATAAATTACAAAGTTGAATAATAATAACTCTTCCTGAGTTGGAATTGGAGACATTGGTTGAAAAATTCTTCAAAGGTAAAAAGTGAAAGAAACGAAAGCTAATTATTGTCAACAGCTCTGGCAATTATTAGCCGAATTTACGAGTCGGCATCGAGGAAAAAATTTGGATTGCGTTCCACCTGCAAATTTGTTAAACATAAAAAGAAGAGATGAAGAAAAATCATTTCTGCGCATTTCGGGGCTTTAAGTACGTCCCATTTCCAGCTGAATGTGAGTAACTCGAGATTAACTACATCGTAACTTTTGTCCTGGAGAGGTCACACAACTAACCCAAATGCAAAGGCTACATTTTTACTTTCACGCGCCGGCAGATGCTCCCGACTTCAATATTACATATGCTCATCGGTTATAAGAGTACGCATCTCCAAGTGCTATATTCCATATTACACGCTCTGGGCAAAAAAAAATGTAAGAGGGTGATTAAAGCGTTTGCTTATTACGAAAGTAATTGTCGAAATGCCACTGGTACACAACATTTTTTTAATAACGTGGGCTCCACTATTAAGGAATTCTCCCACCATTTTTCTACGCGAATCTTGCATTCTTCCACTTGGAACACTTTTTGCACCAAGTGTCCATAAGTACAGCCAAATTGTGGAAAAAGAAACTTTTTGGAAACTAACCTAAAAATACCTCTGACATTGTTTCCATCGAAGTTTTTGAAACGTACAGCAAAATGAAGAGGAAAATATTTTTCCATCGAAGTCATCGAAGTCTTAAAATTTTCATAACTTTAAATCATTACTTACATTTACTTACCTTTGTACAGCAAAATTCTTCAATCGAAGTCTTTGAGACGTACAGCAAAATGAAGAGGAAAATATTTTTCCATCGAAGTCTTAAACTTTTCATAACTTTAAAAAATTACTTACCTTTACTTACCTTTACCTTTACTTACTTTTGTACAGCAAAATTCTTCCATCGAAACCATCGAAGTCTTCAACTTTTCATAACCTTAAAAAATTACTTACCTTTGTTTTTCCATAGCGATGTCCCTAAAACGTATAAGCAAAATAAGGAAAAAAATTATTTACAAATTACTGTTACTAATTATAAAACTTGTTTGAACTGATGAGGAATTTCTATTACTAACAAAAATTACATCCAAACTAGGTGGTGAATTACTAAAGAAAAAAAATTGTTCTTGAAATTTTTTATCGGATTCTTTCTTGTTTTGCTATTCGTGTCAGAAGCATTCCGTTGATGTGAGTCAATTGCAACTAATCTTATTATCCTTTGTATCAGTAGAAAAAATATTTTCCCACACTTCTGTTTTGACTCAACACTTGAGATCATTAGAAAAAGTTGCTGCTAAAAATTACTTTTAATTGAATTACGCAACAAATCAACAATTTTCGTATGTTGGCACTGATTCATTATTTACCTTTTGTATATATGTTTGTATTTTCTGGCAATGTAAATATATGTGTAAAAGAAATGATTAATTACGGCTCTTTCTGTTTATTCTGGCCACCACGCGGCTATAAATTCGGTCATCAAAGTCGCCTCGGGCTTCAAACTCATCCTTGAAATTATTATCTCACTACCTCACGAATTTCGATTCCATAAAGTTACATTCGCGGAAACTCATATTTTTCTATGATTATTAAAAATTTATTTTTTAATTATTTTTTTTGTGTATAAATAAAATATATTCTGATATATTTTTATTTATTTTAATGCTACATAATGTAATAAAATTTCATTCTACGCTAAAAATTAAAATAAATCATATTAAATATTACATAAACCAAATTTCAATTATTTTTAATAGCCCACGAAGTGTGTCAAAATCAAGATTTATCAGTGCGATAATGAAGGGTTCGTTCCAAGTCTGGAACGAATATGACATCTTCCAAGATAATAATATATGAGTACTCTTTTTATTTAATTTCTATTGAATCCTCTAATTATTCCCCACCCTTTCAGGAATATATTACGAAGCTTAATAATGTCGTAAGATTTAATCGAAGGTTACAAAGACTCGATAAAGATTGGTCACCGAACTCTCCTGAAGATCACGACACGATCATCGGCTGCTAATCGACTTGGGAGAAAGTGACATATTGATTTGATCTTTCCCAATTATTCTATTCTATTGTATTTGTTGTCATGATTAATTTGACTTGAATATAAAAATTCAATAATGCACATTTTATTAATTTTGTAACTTTTTCAGTAATAATTTAAGAAAAGGTATTTCGAAAATAAAAGTAAAAGTTAATACTATAGAGTATTAACTTTTCTTTAAGTTGTGAAGAGAAAGGTCACACATTTTATAAATCAAGGTGTTTGCGAGTCTTCGCTAACCTTTTATTTCTTCGTCTTAGGTTTAATACGTGAAATTAATGACTTTTTAAAAATTTAAAGCTTTTTTTAAGCTACATATTAAAAAATTAATAAGATGTATTAATTAGCAAAAAAAGATGGAAAAGATTGAAACACACTGCTGTAGACTATTTCACAAATACCCCACAATAAATTAAAACGTTGCAAACCTTATCAGGTCAGACACATCCAACAACTTGAGACGCCTCAGGGAAGATTTTAAGATTTCGGTGAGCCTTTAATCGAAAAGAGCGTAATATCAATTTTTTACGGTGTATGATTGCACACAGTAAGTCTTGTACAAGATGTAAATGACAGTTATGCACGCGTGGGTACAGGATGAACTGCAATTTTTTTTTTTTTTTGAGGTAGTGCAATCAAATCCATATGGTTATGGGATTATGGCATTTACGCACGCTTCACCTGCATAAATTTAAGATGTACAACTGGGTGACTGTCGGAACGATCAAGATAAATAAACTTGCTGTGAATTGCGTTTGGTAATCTCAAGGAGAAAAAGTCGCAAGCTTTATTTTTTTTTCTCCATTTGCCAAACGTAGAGAATTTCAGGAATGTTTTATGTTGGGTCATTGAAAGTCGAAACGAAACATTGAAACGTGTTTCGAGTTCTGAGGGATTCCGTGATGAATCGGTCTGAGTTCATTGAGAAACTTGGAAAGTACCATTCATGAAGAGCGAAATGCATATCGTCTAAATAACAAAATAATAATAATAATAATAATACAAAAATTTTATATTTCGATAAACAGGATTGGAAACCTTAATTTACGTTTAATATTTTTCTATTAATAGACTTTACTTCTTTAATTCCCGATTGACTTAATTTAATGGCTTAACTTCCCGATATTATCATACATATTCAATCACATATCTTAATACGCTACGTCATAAAATAACTTTACGGAATAGACCTTCACTTACGAATTTCTTATCATAATTCACTCCCGTGATATTTCCTTGAAAAACTTGTACCAAAATAGATCAAATTGTATTTAAAAATATTTCGTTTGACGAAATGAGAGACTATAAAAATATTGGCCTTTGTACTCGGGAAAGAATTTGAAGTCTCTTCTTCAAAATTATGTGGTTTTCATATTTTTATGAGGATGAGTACTTGGGAAACGAATGAGACGATTTACATATTCCTCTGGAGTTTATGACGCTTTTATATTGGTTCTGTATAACTTAAAAGAATTGTATAAATTTAATAGTACTTTAATATTGTATTTTTACGTACTACGAAACACTAAATCTTGCTAATATTTGCTGTTGACTAATTGGACCGAAAATTACCTCAACTGTCTGCAATCGGTTTTTGGGCCTGTTTTTCAAAATCAAGGAACAAAAGATAACTCAAAGGCGCAATAAATGCATTATTAGCAAATGAAAATAAATTATGGCAACTTAAGTGAAAAATAACCATATAAAGTACCATAAGTGGCAAAAAAGATGGAAAACTAGTCTTTTTAGTCTTGAACAAAACTAAAGTTGTCGCAGAGAGATTGAGGAAAATATTGGAGAGTATGTTTGACTTTGGATGACAATGATGCTATCTTCGTCGCACACTCGTCACGCCTAGTTATCTCAAACGGCAAGAAAGTTAAAGAGGAGTCTCCTAGAGCCGAATATCACTGAGAGGGAGGTCCTAACTCTTTACAAGGTTTCGGCAACATATAAAAGCCGGTCTACTCATCGATTCTACATCAAAACGAGACAAACGTCCTCAACATAGAAACCATGGTGAGTGGTCTCCATACACTTTTCTTTTACTCAAATTTCAATACTCGTTTTTTTCAAAACTCATCCGAAATCCTCAAAAACTATTACTAATTTTTGCTCCTTATTAATAATATAATTTTGGTATGAAATTTTTTTTAACTTATGATTTAATAGAAAAGACAATAATAATAAATAATAATAATATATATTTTTTTGAAATTTTAAATAGTGGGAAATCCAAAAATTGTTTATTTAATCTAAACGCCTCCGCCTTTGGGACGAAAAGAGTCAAATTAAACTTTCTCACCTCTGCTCTATGACAACATCTCTGCTTTCGTTAAGCACACAATAATTATCCATCTTCTCATATGCACAAAAACTTCGAGTCCTCCCATTCACAAGTACTTTTTTTCATTCTCAAAGATTTACGCAACCGTAGTTTCTCTTTTATCGATCTTTCATCTTTCTCAAACGTAAACGTACTTTGCATACTGCATTTTGCTCGTTTCCCTAAATCAATCTTTGCTCTCCCAAATTCCTTTCAATTCGACAGAAGAAAGAAAAAAAAAACAAAAAAAACTTTAAAAAGTCAAACTGATGAAACTCTTTACTTGTCGAATTTGAGGTATTTAATATGAACACGAACCATTAAGACTCTCGAAACAAATAAAATAATGAAATAATTTTTTTTTAGAAATTCGCAATTGCATCCCTCTTTGCCTTGGTGGCGTTGGCCTCTGCAGCTCCAGCAGCAGAACAGACCCCAAAGCCAATTGCCATCCTCAGGAGCAGTGAAGATGGTCCCAATCCTGATGGCTCTTACGCATGGAGCTACGAAACCGAAAATGGAATCCAGGCCGAAGAAACTGGACAATTCAAACCACTCCCCAAGTCCGCCGACTCAGACTCTGATGGTGCCATTTCGGCCCAAGGAAGCTTCAGCTACACCGCTGATGATGGAACCCCAATTTCTCTGTCGTACATCGCTGACGAAAATGGTTTCCAGCCCCAAGGTGCTCATTTGCCAGTTGCTCCTGAAGTTCCCCAGGCTATCCTCAAGGCTTTGGAGTGGATCGCAAATCACCCAGAAGAAGACAAACTCACCAAATAAGTTAACTAATTTTGAAATGGTTAATTAAAAAAGAATCGTGATATAGTTTTAAGCTTATCTGAAGAAAAAGTAAAAGAGCATTTTTTATTTGATAAAAAAGTGTTATTTTTATTTTTTGGAGGCAGCTTGATTTAATATCACTTTTTTAAATAATAGTAAGAATTGTACATAGATATAAATGCCCGGCAGTGAACCAAAATATACACTTTTTCACTTCATCTACCTCAAAACAGCTAGATTTCTTTTTATGTGGAATAAATAGTCTAATAGATGAAAATTGTATAATATAAAAATAAAACTGATGATAAACAAACTTGTGTTCTTTTGTTAAAAAATATTTTTTTAGATCTCTCCCTTAATTTTTTTTTTATAGAAATTAACTTTTTGATTAAGATCTCGAAACCGATTTACGTTTCAATTCAGTAAAACGCACCTTTTCGCTCATTATAAGAATTCCACCTTGTTTCGAGAGTCTTATTAGTCATTCCGTTCCTCGTAAAAGATCGTAATCCTCAGATCAGGTAAATAAAGTCTTTACTGACTACGCAATTTTTCATCTGTGTTCTCAGAAGTACTTCATTAAAGATGTTTTCTTATGAAATGGAGAAAAAACAGTAAATAGAGATTTCTTTTTGCCAAAAAAAGCTGTTAAATTTAGCAAATACCTTTTTTGACTCAAGTAAAATATTTCAAAATCCCATTCTGAAATCGTACAGTGAAATAAAATGGAAAAAATTGTTTACTAACTAACCTATAAATATCTTTATTTTCGCAATTCTCTTATTAAAAATTACTTACTTCAATTTTCCATTGAAGTCTTCAAGACGTACAGCAAAATGAGGAGGGAAATATTTTTTTGTGAACTAACCTAAAAGTACCCTTGATATCTATTTTTTCTATCGAAATCTTTGAAACGTACAGCAAAATGAAGAGGAAAATATTTTTCCATCGAAGTGATCGAAGTCGTAAACTTTTCATAACTTTAAAAAATTACTTACCTTTACTTACCTTACTTACCTTTGTCCAGCAAAATTCTTACATCGAAGTCTTTGAGACGTACAGCAAAATGAAGAGGAAAATATTTTTCCATCGAAGTCATCGAAGTCTTAAACTTTTCATAACTTTAAAAAATTACTTACATTTACTTACGATTGCCTTTACTTACCTTTGTACTGCAAAATTCTTCCATCGAAGTCTTTAAGACGTACAGCAAAATGAAGAGGAAAAATTTTTTTATGAACTAACCTGTAAATAAAAACACCTTCGTTATCGCAATTCCCTTTTTCAAAATTTTTAAAACTTTTTAAAAATCACTCACCTTTGTCTTTCCATTGATATCTAAAACATATAGCGAAATAAAGGAAAAATTAATTCTGCGAAAACTAACCTAGAAATACCTTTGTTGTCTCAATACCATTTAAAAAATTTTGTAAAAATTTACTTACATTTGAACTCTCGAAAATTTGTAGTGAAAAATTGTGATCCTCTTTTATGTATCTTTTGTTTTTAACTCTTATTTTTAAATCCGGTCGTGACAAGGAAGAGTTACCAGAGCAATAGCAAAACAAGCAAAGCGTGCTTTCTCCCTGCAAACTTTTATTTGAGACAAAGGCCTGCGATCAAATAATTAGATGTTCTAGTCCATTTGCTGTTGAGTAATTCAAACTTAATGCTCAATTTAACCTTTGAGGCTGTCTTGTTGAACCAGGGCTATTCCACTTATAATCGTAAAAAAAACTTATATTATATATTCTCGATCTAATAATAATTTAATAGTTAATTACAGCATCCCTATAAAATAATACATTTTTCCACAAACAACATATGATCAATTTCTGCAGCGAAAATTATTCCTTTTAAATTATCCTTCATTATCATTGCCTCGAGGAAAAAAATTATATTCAATCGAAAGATAATTATCACCCCAGAGGTGACCGTAAATTATTATGGAAAATTGTTTTGGAGAAGATGATTATAAGAATTCAGATTTATGCACAAATTAATAATATAAATTTACCTTCAGTATATTTATTATTTTTACATTGTTCGTTATCATCACGTTCTTTTCTTAAAACTGTTTTTTTTTAATCAGCCCTGGGGATCCTCTCGCAAATAAATTGCTGATCATTGTTGAATTAGCTTCGATTTCTAGTCGCAGATGACGTTGAGAATAATACAGATTCCGGAAGTGATCTTCTGACCTTTTGTTCATCAATTTAATCGATATCATATTAATTATTCTTTATGGTTCTCTTTCTCTTTGTAACAATCTTATATAAAATATGACGTATCAAAATTTATTTGATCAAGACCAATCACCTGATCAATGGAGGGGTCAATAAGAGCGTATTCTGAAAAAAACAAAATTATTTTTTTTTTTTTTGTTATAAATTATTTTTTAAAAAAGTTAAAAATATCAAGTCAAATATGGATTTATTTTTATAGAGGGTAAGTAATTTCAGAAAACTCAAACTTTCACTACCTGAATTTCGCAGCAACTTCTCCGTAATAATAAAAATATAAATTGACGCATAAATACCTCGAAATGAGGTGCATTTATGGGTGAAGAAATCACGAAAGGATGATTGACGATGTACATCGCAAAAAGTCGCGAAAAGTCGCTTCTTCTCTGAAAGTTGGGTTACAGGTTGGTGAGTCTCTCTTGCACAATTTTATGATTAGATACCGAGTAAAGAATTCAAATTCAGAGAGGGTCCTTGAAATTAATTAATTCATATTTAACTTCAAACTGAGCATCTTTTACGCATTAACGATATTAGATTTTTCTGCCTAGATTTCTGTTTCATATTCATCATAGATCCACGAGGTTAAAATTCACTCCTCTAATTTGACTGTGAAGTAACAACAGCCACGTCACGATTTATTGCCGAAGAAAAGGTAGACCTCTTCAGAATTAGGAAAGCGATAAATAACATCTTCAATGATATCTCGTCACATTTCGTTAGTGATTTTAAATTTAAATCATGATTTTTATGTATAAAATTTAAGTGTAAAATAACAGAAAAAATATCGAATAAATTATAATAAATTATTTATTTAAGTGTTTATTTAAATATAAATGTAAATTTAAAAAATTACTCATTTTTTACGAATAAAAAACGCCTGTAAAGCTCTTTCCCCACGAACTTCTTTGTGAAAATATTTGCCTACTCTCGAGGCGCTTCATTCTTATACACGTTAACATCTCGTAATTACTAATTAACATAAGCATTCACATTTCATCTCTAATGCATAATTAACGCCTCTGTGTTTCTGCAAGAAAGTCTGCATAAATATCATATAAAAGGCGAAATAATTATTTTAGATTAATAATTTTAAATACAAAAATCACTTTTCATGGTAATTCTTTAGAATTTAAAAATTCTAATTATAATCCTTCACAATTTGACATATATTTCCTTGTATTAAAAATCAAGCTTAAAATAATCTTGCACAAGAATTTTAAAAAGAATCGATAAAAATGAAGAAACAATTATCGTTTAAATTATATTTAAAAAGCGTTTTATAACATTAAATAATTGTAATTATGATACATTTCTTTACGAAAATCCAATTAGATTTCTAATCTCTTCTACATTCTTTCAATCACCATACATTACTTTTTTTCATTACTTTATTATCATTTTTTCTTTTTAATTTACTTTAACATTATTTCCTAAAGAGGCTGAGGAACCAATTTATGTATAAATATATCGATATTTCGTATTTCGATGTGGATTCTCAAAATTTCCTTTTTCCTCTCTTTTACTGATTGTATTTTTCAAATATTCTTATCCAAAATATCCATATCATTACCGAAATGTCGATCTTACATCACAATGTGTTGTACGCGGATATTTATGCGCGTAAATGTAGTTAAAATAAATAAGCCATAAGTAAGAAGATGCTGCAGCGGACGACCTTGACATATAAGAAAAGTTAACCGTAAGCCAAGTGAGCGCTCGTCTCAAAGACATATAATACTTGTTATGTGTTACGTGCTCTCTACGGTAAACTATGGGACGCCGAAATCAATTTTACTTTCATTTTACTATACCCAGCCACCGGAGTCATACATCTCACTTTTTTAATGAGTCACTATGTGAATCCCAAAATAAATATTAAACAAACCTAAAGACATTGATCGTATTTTTTACCAACTTTGACTTTTTACCAAGAAAAAGTGCCGTTTTTCTTTTTTATGCTGTATGCATGTAGCCGAAGCACATGGCATAGCTTTTGTGGATGATTCACACATCTATTAGATATATTTTACACTTTACAGATGTTATTATGTTATGTGCTATATGTTATATGTATATATTTTATTTATTATACGCTTATGATTATTATTGCATATGATACACATATTACCAATAAATCAGCTTTTGTCCATGTTTTAATAATATTTCATAGATATTTTACACATTTTGTACGTTTTACATGTATTACATGCATAGAATTCTAAACATACGTTGAAAAAATAGTTTTTTAATTTATTTTTGATCAGCAGAAAGATGTGAAGATAATTATACTTAATAGGAAATGTTTCGAACTGGATTACATTCTGTGCGTTAATTTCTCGCAGTAGAACAACCCGATTATGGTCAGCCGCAGTGAAAAGAGAAGCTTATAAGCAGCGGCAACAAACTCATGCCTTTGTCTTCGCAATTTAATTCTTAAAAATCTCTGGAAGCTTGCAGAACGAAAGTCCTAAGAATTCTGTAATTGCTGAATAAATACTTTTTTAATTTCCCAATTATGAAAATTGTGTGTCATTAAAAAAAGTGAGAATCCCGTTAATCAGAGAACAAATACGTAAAAGTCAGGGTCTTCAACTCAAAGCGAAGGAAAGCGAACTGTAAAAAAATTACTGATGCAAATATAAACTCTGAATCTGCAGAGTTGGAAAAAATCCAAGGAGGAAGGAAAATGACAGTGAAAGAAAGAAGACAGTGTTGAAAAGGATAAAATTTAGGAGTAATGAAAGAAATTTATAAAAAAAAATTTACAAAAAAATAAAATTAAAAAAAAATATGCAAATATTTGTAGAAATTCTTGTATGTAAATAGGTTTCGTAGAATGGTGTGCTATTTGCATATAAAACATATGCTACCCTCTTTTGTTTTCCCAGACTCCCACACCTATTTACACTCCCATAAAACTGCGATCAAGACCTTCTATCTGTACGACATTTAGGATTCTCTCCTCCAATATGTGCCACTTCTGCATTAATGGCATTCGACGTCTAAAAGGTTCGGAAGTCGCCGAAGCAACTTTTTTTAAATAAATGTATGCCGACACACAGCTTGGAACATATCTTTTACATATTTTTAACGCATAAATTTATGCTTTAATGAGAAGAATGAGAAGAACACATGTTTCACATATAAATACTGGCATAAAAGTTGAATTTTAAAAGTAAAAGTCTTTCTGCGTCAGCAGTGTCAATAATTAAGATGTAAGATGTGAGATGCATCACCATCACTTTGATGAGATCATTATTATCCACAACAATAGGAATAATAAGGAAGAAACACTTCACTTGCGTTGTCAATGCTCATCGAAATAGAAGTCACTGGCACGTGGTCCGTTTACGTAATGCACATAAACCTTTAACAAGTAGGATGCAACTTTCTTATGAATGAAAAGAGAGATTCACTCACTAAAAGTCACACCCTCTTCATTTATTGCAGCATACATCAATCTCCTAATTGTCGCCTTTTAATTAAACTTTTCACATTCTGATTTCACTCTCTAAATTATGCACAGTTGACATTATCAAATATCTTTCTTTTTTAAATGTCAATTCCTAAATTCGTACATTTCGATCACATGAAAAAAGGAAAAACTTCTTCATTACTTCTTTTTAAATTAGTCATAACCATATTACCTAGATAGTGAAGAACTCGACACATTTATCTTGAGGTTGACCGGTCTATTAATATATCTATTTACTTGCTAATTTATATTAGAAGTAATAAATTCTAACACACTTTGTGTCATTTCCATAAGTTATTTGATTAATTAACGGAATGTCCTCCGCGGAAAATCTGTTCGCACCTGAGTTCGTGTAATGGATTGCAGGACATTAAGGAAAATAACTGATAAGCCGTGCAAATCATATTTATTTATTTACTCATCGCCTCCATTTATTCAACATCAGTTCTACAGTTCTTAACAATATTCTTTATGACCAGATAACATTTCCTAAAAAAAAATAAAAAATGATAAAATGAAAAAACATGATACGAAAGTAAACATTTTCCTTTCCTCTGTTGCCCTGTATCTATTAGTCACCCTCTGAACCAAACTGCCTTTGTCGGGACATTTAGTGCGGTGGCGTTTAGAGAAATTATGACAATTGAGTAAGCATCCTTTAACGGGTACCCGATGACATTTAACTCACTGCGACACGCTGATCCCCGGGAAGGTATAGCCTTCTTTGATGTATGGTGTGTTGTTTTTGTACATACATCACCATACACACATTATACACACACATTCTACACACACATGCATTATTCCTTCAATACATGCAAAGACTATCCTATGCACACAGTGTAAACGTCTTCTAACACATGGTGCATCTTAACATGTACATCTTAACGTACAATGCACACAATTCATGAGATACGGATACCAAGTTCCAAGTTGCATGCAGTATGTGACTATGTGTACCCTTGGCTTAACTTGGCGCGTCTAAATGCATGTAAATACGTTCCCATGTTCATCTGCCAATATGGCGGGGACATATGGATATGGAAGGGTTTAAACATCCTCAATGTATGCCTTCGAGGGTATATAAGCGCCGGCTGCTGCCGGTCTTGATAACCACTTGCCAGTCAACGATTACTGCTGCAACATGTTCGCATCATTGGTAAGCGTTGTCCAGAGGAGAGGGTGAAAAATACCGTCAAAATTCCAACCCATTTACCATATTAATCATCGCGATTTAACTACCCCTTGTTGCCGCGGAATTGGTTCAGTGAAATTGGTTCAGCGGAATTGGCATGCTCTGTATGCTTCTCGCGCGGGCTTCATAAGTAATGCCGGAAGTTGAGATCCGCGCTGGGAATGATGAACATCGCGAGTGCGCGCTCCACATTTCGCGAGTGCAAAGTGCTACACATTCAATAAACAGTCACATTCTTCGTGGACTTTGAATTAGAGATGCAACATCGAAAGTGGAACATCGATGTTTCGATACATCGATATATCGGAAAGAGGTGTATCGAACGATACATCGGAAAAACATCGATGCTTTCGCTATTTTCAAAATTTACATAATTTTATAAGACAATTATGATAAAAAAATTTATAAATATATATATATATATATATATATATATATTTATAAATTTTTTTATCATAATTGTCTTATAAAATTATGTAAATTTTGAAAATAGCGAAAGCATCGATGTTTTTCCGATGTATCGTTCGATACACCTCTTTCCGATATATCGATGTATCGAAACATCGATGTTCCACTTTCGATGTTGCATCTCTAATTCAAAGTCCACGAAGAATGTGACTGTTTATTGAATGTGTAGCACTTTGCACTCGCGAAATGTGGAGCGCGCACTCGCGATGTTCATCATTCCCAGCGCGGATCTCAACTTCCGGCATTACTTATGAAGCCCGCGCGAGAAGCATACAGAGCATGCCAATTCCGCTGAACCAATTTCACTGAACCAATTCCGCGGCAACAAGGGGTAGTTAAATCGCGATGATTAATATGGTAAATGGGTTGGAATTTTGACGGTATTTTTCACCCTCTCCTCTGGACAACGCTTACCAATGATGCGAACATGTTGCAGCAGTAATCGTTGACTGGCAAGTGGTTATCAAGACCGGCAGCAGCCGGCGCTTATATACCCTCGAAGGCATACATTGAGGATGTTTAAACCCTTCCATATCCATATGTCCCCGCCATATTGGCAGATGAACATGGGAACGTATTTACATGCATTTAGACGCGCCAAGTTAAGCCAAGGGTACACATAGTCACATACTGCATGCAACTTGGAACTTGGTATCCGTATCTCATGAATTGTGTGCATTGTACGTTAAGATGTACATGTTAAGATGCACCATGTGTTAGAAGACGTTTACACTGTGTGCATAGGATAGTCTTTGCATGTATTGAAGGAATAATGCATGTGTGTGTAGAATGTGTGTGTATAATGTGTGTATGGTGATGTATGTACAAAAACAACACACCATACATCAAAGAAGGCTATACCTTCCCGGGGATCAGCGTGTCGCAGTGAGTTAAATGTCATCGGGTACCCGTTAAAGGATGCTTACTCAATTGTCATAATTTCTCTAAACGCCACCGCACTAAATGTCCCGACAAAGGCAGTTTGGTTCAGAGGGTGACTAATAGATACAGGGCAACAGAGGAAAGGAAAATGTTTACTTTCGTATCATGTTTTTTCATTTTATCATTTTTTATTTTTTTTTAGGAAATGTTATCTGGTCATAAAGAATATTGTTAAGAACTGTAGAACTGATGTTGAATAAATGGAGGCGATGAGTAAATAAATAAATATGATTTGCACGGCTTATCAGTTATTTTCCTTAATGTCCTGCAATCCATTACACGAACTCAGGTGCGAACAGATTTTCCGCGGAGGACATTCCGTTAATTAATCAAATAACTTATGGAAATGACACAAAGTGTGTTAGAATTTATTACTTCTAATATAAATTAGCAAGTAAATAGATATATTAATAGACCGGTCAACCTCAAGATAAATGTGTCGAGTTCTTCACTATCTAGGTAATATGGTTATGACTAATTTAAAAAGAAGTAATGAAGAAGTTTTTCCTTTTTTCATGTGATCGAAATGTACGAATTTAGGAATTGACATTTAAAAAAGAAAGATATTTGATAATGTCAACTGTGCATAATTTAGAGAGTGAAATCAGAATGTGAAAAGTTTAATTAAAAGGCGACAATTAGGAGATTGATGTATGCTGCAATAAATGAAGAGGGTGTGACTTTTAGTGAGTGAATCTCTCTTTTCATTCATAAGAAAGTTGCATCCTACTTGTTAAAGGTTTATGTGCATTACGTAAACGGACCACGTGCCAGTGACTTCTATTTCGATGAGCATTGACAACGCAAGTGAAGTGTTTCTTCCTTATTATTCCTATTGTTGTGGATAATAATGATCTCATCAAAGTGATGGTGATGCATCTCACATCTTACATCTTAATTATTGACACTGCTGACGCAGAAAGACTTTTACTTTTAAAATTCAACTTTTATGCCAGTATTTATATGTGAAACATGTGTTCTTCTCATTCTTCTCATTAAAGCATAAATTTATGCGTTAAAAATATGTAAAAGATATGTTCCAAGCTGTGTGTCGGCATACATTTATTTAAAAAAAGTTGCTTCGGCGACTTCCGAACCTTTTAGACGTCGAATGCCATTAATGCAGAAGTGGCACATATTGGAGGAGAGAATCCTAAATGTCGTACAGATAGAAGGTCTTGATCGCAGTTTTATGGGAGTGTAAATAGGTGTGGGAGTCTGGGAAAACAAAAGAGGGTAGCATATGTTTTATATGCAAATAGCACACCATTCTACGAAACCTATTTACATACAAGAATTTCTACAAATATTTGCATATTTTTTTTTAATTTTATTTTTTTGTAAATTTTTTTTTATAAATTTCTTTCATTACTCCTAAATTTTATCCTTTTCAACACTGTCTTCTTTCTTTCACTGTCATTTTCCTTCCTCCTTGGATTTTTTCCAACTCTGCAGATTCAGAGTTTATATTTGCATCAGTAATTTTTTTACAGTTCGCTTTCCTTCGCTTTGAGTTGAAGACCCTGACTTTTACGTATTTGTTCTCTGATTAACGGGATTCTCACTTTTTTTAATGACACACAATTTTCATAATTGGGAAATTAAAAAAGTATTTATTCAGCAATTACAGAATTCTTAGGACTTTCGTTCTGCAAGCTTCCAGAGATTTTTAAGAATTAAATTGCGAAGACAAAGGCATGAGTTTGTTGCCGCTGCTTATAAGCTTCTCTTTTCACTGCGGCTGACCATAATCGGGTTGTTCTACTGCGAGAAATTAACGCACAGAATGTAATCCAGTTCGAAACATTTCCTATTAAGTATAATTATCTTCACATCTTTCTGCTGATCAAAAATAAATTAAAAAACTATTTTTTCAACGTATGTTTAGAATTCTATGCATGTAATACATGTAAAACGTACAAAATGTGTAAAATATCTATGAAATATTATTAAAACATGGACAAAAGCTGATTTATTGGTAATATGTGTATCATATGCAATAATAATCATAAGCGTATAATAAATAAAATATATACATATAACATATAGCACATAACATAATAACATCTGTAAAGTGTAAAATATATCTAATAGATGTGTGAATCATCCACAAAAGCTATGCCATGTGCTTCGGCTACATGCATACAGCATAAAAAAGAAAAACGGCACTTTTTCTTGGTAAAAAGTCAAAGTTGGTAAAAAATACGATCAATGTCTTTAGGTTTGTTTAATATTTATTTTGGGATTCACATAGTGACTCATTAAAAAAGTGAGATGTATGACTCCGGTGGCTGGGTATAGTAAAATGAAAGTAAAATTGATTTCGGCGTCCCATAGTTTACCGTAGAGAGCACGTAACACATAACAAGTATTATATGTCTTTGAGACGAGCGCTCACTTGGCTTACGGTTAACTTTTCTTATATGTCAAGGTCGTCCGCTGCAGCATCTTCTTACTTATGGCTTATTTATTTTAACTACATTTACGCGCATAAATATCCGCGTACAACACATTGTGATGTAAGATCGACATTTCGGTAATGATATGGATATTTTGGATAAGAATATTTGAAAAATACAATCAGTAAAAGAGAGGAAAAAGGAAATTTTGAGAATCCACATCGAAATACGAAATATCGATATATTTATACATAAATTGGTTCCTCAGCCTCTTTAGGAAATAATGTTAAAGTAAATTAAAAAGAAAAAATGATAATAAAGTAATGAAAAAAAGTAATGTATGGTGATTGAAAGAATGTAGAAGAGATTAGAAATCTAATTGGATTTTCGTAAAGAAATGTATCATAATTACAATTATTTAATGTTATAAAACGCTTTTTAAATATAATTTAAACGATAATTGTTTCTTCATTTTTATCGATTCTTTTTAAAATTCTTGTGCAAGATTATTTTAAGCTTGATTTTTAATACAAGGAAATATATGTCAAATTGTGAAGGATTATAATTAGAATTTTTAAATTCTAAAGAATTACCATGAAAAGTGATTTTTGTATTTAAAATTATTAATCTAAAATAATTATTTCGCCTTTTATATGATATTTATGCAGACTTTCTTGCAGAAACACAGAGGCGTTAATTATGCATTAGAGATGAAATGTGAATGCTTATGTTAATTAGTAATTACGAGATGTTAACGTGTATAAGAATGAAGCGCCTCGAGAGTAGGCAAATATTTTCACAAAGAAGTTCGTGGGGAAAGAGCTTTACAGGCGTTTTTTATTCGTAAAAAATGAGTAATTTTTTAAATTTACATTTATATTTAAATAAACACTTAAATAAATAATTTATTATAATTTATTCGATATTTTTTCTGTTATTTTACACTTAAATTTTATACATAAAAATCATGATTTAAATTTAAAATCACTAACGAAATGTGACGAGATATCATTGAAGATGTTATTTATCGCTTTCCTAATTCTGAAGAGGTCTACCTTTTCTTCGGCAATAAATCGTGACGTGGCTGTTGTTACTTCACAGTCAAATTAGAGGAGTGAATTTTAACCTCGTGGATCTATGATGAATATGAAACAGAAATCTAGGCAGAAAAATCTAATATCGTTAATGCGTAAAAGATGCTCAGTTTGAAGTTAAATATGAATTAATTAATTTCAAGGACCCTCTCTGAATTTGAATTCTTTACTCGGTATCTAATCATAAAATTGTGCAAGAGAGACTCACCAACCTGTAACCCAACTTTCAGAGAAGAAGCGACTTTTCGCGACTTTTTGCGATGTACATCGTCAATCATCCTTTCGTGATTTCTTCACCCATAAATGCACCTCATTTCGAGGTATTTATGCGTCAATTTATATTTTTATTATTACGGAGAAGTTGCTGCGAAATTCAGGTAGTGAAAGTTTGAGTTTTCTGAAATTACTTACCCTCTATAAAAATAAATCCATATTTGACTTGATATTTTTAACTTTTTTAAAAAATAATTTATAACAAAAAAAAAAAAAATAATTTTGTTTTTTTCAGAATACGCTCTTATTGACCCCTCCATTGATCAGGTGATTGGTCTTGATCAAATAAATTTTGATACGTCATATTTTATATAAGATTGTTACAAAGAGAAAGAGAACCATAAAGAATAATTAATATGATATCGATTAAATTGATGAACAAAAGGTCAGAAGATCACTTCCGGAATCTGTATTATTCTCAACGTCATCTGCGACTAGAAATCGAAGCTAATTCAACAATGATCAGCAATTTATTTGCGAGAGGATCCCCAGGGCTGATTAAAAAAAAACAGTTTTAAGAAAAGAACGTGATGATAACGAACAATGTAAAAATAATAAATATACTGAAGGTAAATTTATATTATTAATTTGTGCATAAATCTGAATTCTTATAATCATCTTCTCCAAAACAATTTTCCATAATAATTTACGGTCACCTCTGGGGTGATAATTATCTTTCGATTGAATATAATTTTTTTCCTCGAGGCAATGATAATGAAGGATAATTTAAAAGGAATAATTTTCGCTGCAGAAATTGATCATATGTTGTTTGTGGAAAAATGTATTATTTTATAGGGATGCTGTAATTAACTATTAAATTATTATTAGATCGAGAATATATAATATAAGTTTTTTTTACGATTATAAGTGGAATAGCCCTGGTTCAACAAGACAGCCTCAAAGGTTAAATTGAGCATTAAGTTTGAATTACTCAACAGCAAATGGACTAGAACATCTAATTATTTGATCGCAGGCCTTTGTCTCAAATAAAAGTTTGCAGGGAGAAAGCACGCTTTGCTTGTTTTGCTATTGCTCTGGTAACTCTTCCTTGTCACGACCGGATTTAAAAATAAGAGTTAAAAACAAAAGATACATAAAAGAGGATCACAATTTTTCACTACAAATTTTCGAGAGTTCAAATGTAAGTAAATTTTTACAAAATTTTTTAAATGGTATTGAGACAACAAAGGTATTTCTAGGTTAGTTTTCGCAGAATTAATTTTTCCTTTATTTCGCTATATGTTTTAGATATCAATGGAAAGACAAAGGTGAGTGATTTTTAAAAAGTTTTAAAAATTTTGAAAAAGGGAATTGCGATAACGAAGGTGTTTTTATTTACAGGTTAGTTCATAAAAAAATTTTTCCTCTTCATTTTGCTGTACGTCTTAAAGACTTCGATGGAAGAATTTTGCAGTACAAAGGTAAGTAAAGGCAATCGTAAGTAAATGTAAGTAATTTTTTAAAGTTATGAAAAGTTTAAGACTTCGATGACTTCGATGGAAAAATATTTTCCTCTTCATTTTGCTGTACGTCTCAAAGACTTCGATGTAAGAATTTTGCTGGACAAAGGTAAGTAAGGTAAGTAAAGGTAAGTAATTTTTTAAAGTTATGAAAAGTTTACGACTTCGATCACTTCGATGGAAAAATATTTTCCTCTTCATTTTGCTGTACGTTTCAAAGATTTCGATAGAAAAAATAGATATCAAGGGTACTTTTAGGTTAGTTCACAAAAAAATATTTCCCTCCTCATTTTGCTGTACGTCTTGAAGACTTCAATGGAAAATTGAAGTAAGTAATTTTTAATAAGAGAATTGCGAAAATAAAGATATTTATAGGTTAGTTAGTAAACAATTTTTTCCATTTTATTTCACTGTACGATTTCAGAATGGGATTTTGAAATATTTTACTTGAGTCAAAAAAGGTATTTGCTAAATTTAACAGCTTTTTTTGGCAAAAAGAAATCTCTATTTACTGTTTTTTCTCCATTTCATAAGAAAACATCTTTAATGAAGTACTTCTGAGAACACAGATGAAAAATTGCGTAGTCAGTAAAGACTTTATTTACCTGATCTGAGGATTACGATCTTTTACGAGGAACGGAATGACTAATAAGACTCTCGAAACAAGGTGGAATTCTTATAATGAGCGAAAAGGTGCGTTTTACTGAATTGAAACGTAAATCGGTTTCGAGATCTTAATCAAAAAGTTAATTTCTATAAAAAAAAAATTAAGGGAGAGATCTAAAAAAATATTTTTTAACAAAAGAACACAAGTTTGTTTATCATCAGTTTTATTTTTATATTATACAATTTTCATCTATTAGACTATTTATTCCACATAAAAAGAAATCTAGCTGTTTTGAGGTAGATGAAGTGAAAAAGTGTATATTTTGGTTCACTGCCGGGCATTTATATCTATGTACAATTCTTACTATTATTTAAAAAAGTGATATTAAATCAAGCTGCCTCCAAAAAATAAAAATAACACTTTTTTATCAAATAAAAAATGCTCTTTTACTTTTTCTTCAGATAAGCTTAAAACTATATCACGATTCTTTTTTAATTAACCATTTCAAAATTAGTTAACTTATTTGGTGAGTTTGTCTTCTTCTGGGTGATTTGCGATCCACTCCAAAGCCTTGAGGATAGCCTGGGGAACTTCAGGAGCAACTGGCAAATGAGCACCTTGGGGCTGGAAACCATTTTCGTCAGCGATGTACGACAGAGAAATTGGGGTTCCATCATCAGCGGTGTAGCTGAAGCTTCCTTGGGCCGAAATGGCACCATCAGAGTCTGAGTCGGCGGACTTGGGGAGTGGTTTGAATTGTCCAGTTTCTTCGGCCTGGATTCCATTTTCGGTTTCGTAGCTCCATGCGTAAGAGCCATCAGGATTGGGACCATCTTCACTGCTCCTGAGGATGGCAATTGGCTTTGGGGTCTGTTCTGCTGCTGGAGCTGCAGAGGCCAACGCCACCAAGGCAAAGAGGGATGCAATTGCGAATTTCTAAAAAAAAATTATTTCATTATTTTATTTGTTTCGAGAGTCTTAATGGTTCGTGTTCATATTAAATACCTCAAATTCGACAAGTAAAGAGTTTCATCAGTTTGACTTTTTAAAGTTTTTTTTGTTTTTTTTTTCTTTCTTCTGTCGAATTGAAAGGAATTTGGGAGAGCAAAGATTGATTTAGGGAAACGAGCAAAATGCAGTATGCAAAGTACGTTTACGTTTGAGAAAGATGAAAGATCGATAAAAGAGAAACTACGGTTGCGTAAATCTTTGAGAATGAAAAAAAGTACTTGTGAATGGGAGGACTCGAAGTTTTTGTGCATATGAGAAGATGGATAATTATTGTGTGCTTAACGAAAGCAGAGATGTTGTCATAGAGCAGAGGTGAGAAAGTTTAATTTGACTCTTTTCGTCCCAAAGGCGGAGGCGTTTAGATTAAATAAACAATTTTTGGATTTCCCACTATTTAAAATTTCAAAAAAATATATATTATTATTATTTATTATTATTGTCTTTTCTATTAAATCATAAGTTAAAAAAAATTTCATACCAAAATTATATTATTAATAAGGAGCAAAAATTAGTAATAGTTTTTGAGGATTTCGGATGAGTTTTGAAAAAAACGAGTATTGAAATTTGAGTAAAAGAAAAGTGTATGGAGACCACTCACCATGGTTTCTATGTTGAGGACGTTTGTCTCGTTTTGATGTAGAATCGATGAGTAGACCGGCTTTTATATGTTGCCGAAACCTTGTAAAGAGTTAGGACCTCCCTCTCAGTGATATTCGGCTCTAGGAGACTCCTCTTTAACTTTCTTGCCGTTTGAGATAACTAGGCGTGACGAGTGTGCGACGAAGATAGCATCATTGTCATCCAAAGTCAAACATACTCTCCAATATTTTCCTCAATCTCTCTGCGACAACTTTAGTTTTGTTCAAGACTAAAAAGACTAGTTTTCCATCTTTTTTGCCACTTATGGTACTTTATATGGTTATTTTTCACTTAAGTTGCCATAATTTATTTTCATTTGCTAATAATGCATTTATTGCGCCTTTGAGTTATCTTTTGTTCCTTGATTTTGAAAAACAGGCCCAAAAACCGATTGCAGACAGTTGAGGTAATTTTCGGTCCAATTAGTCAACAGCAAATATTAGCAAGATTTAGTGTTTCGTAGTACGTAAAAATACAATATTAAAGTACTATTAAATTTATACAATTCTTTTAAGTTATACAGAACCAATATAAAAGCGTCATAAACTCCAGAGGAATATGTAAATCGTCTCATTCGTTTCCCAAGTACTCATCCTCATAAAAATATGAAAACCACATAATTTTGAAGAAGAGACTTCAAATTCTTTCCCGAGTACAAAGGCCAATATTTTTATAGTCTCTCATTTCGTCAAACGAAATATTTTTAAATACAATTTGATCTATTTTGGTACAAGTTTTTCAAGGAAATATCACGGGAGTGAATTATGATAAGAAATTCGTAAGTGAAGGTCTATTCCGTAAAGTTATTTTATGACGTAGCGTATTAAGATATGTGATTGAATATGTATGATAATATCGGGAAGTTAAGCCATTAAATTAAGTCAATCGGGAATTAAAGAAGTAAAGTCTATTAATAGAAAAATATTAAACGTAAATTAAGGTTTCCAATCCTGTTTATCGAAATATAAAATTTTTGTATTATTATTATTATTATTATTTTGTTATTTAGACGATATGCATTTCGCTCTTCATGAATGGTACTTTCCAAGTTTCTCAATGAACTCAGACCGATTCATCACGGAATCCCTCAGAACTCGAAACACGTTTCAATGTTTCGTTTCGACTTTCAATGACCCAACATAAAACATTCCTGAAATTCTCTACGTTTGGCAAATGGAGAAAAAAAAATAAAGCTTGCGACTTTTTCTCCTTGAGATTACCAAACGCAATTCACAGCAAGTTTATTTATCTTGATCGTTCCGACAGTCACCCAGTTGTACATCTTAAATTTATGCAGGTGAAGCGTGCGTAAATGCCATAATCCCATAACCATATGGATTTGATTGCACTACCTCAAAAAAAAAAAAAAATTGCAGTTCATCCTGTACCCACGCGTGCATAACTGTCATTTACATCTTGTACAAGACTTACTGTGTGCAATCATACACCGTAAAAAATTGATATTACGCTCTTTTCGATTAAAGGCTCACCGAAATCTTAAAATCTTCCCTGAGGCGTCTCAAGTTGTTGGATGTGTCTGACCTGATAAGGTTTGCAACGTTTTAATTTATTGTGGGGTATTTGTGAAATAGTCTACAGCAGTGTGTTTCAATCTTTTCCATCTTTTTTTGCTAATTAATACATCTTATTAATTTTTTAATATGTAGCTTAAAAAAAGCTTTAAATTTTTAAAAAGTCATTAATTTCACGTATTAAACCTAAGACGAAGAAATAAAAGGTTAGCGAAGACTCGCAAACACCTTGATTTATAAAATGTGTGACCTTTCTCTTCACAACTTAAAGAAAAGTTAATACTCTATAGTATTAACTTTTACTTTTATTTTCGAAATACCTTTTCTTAAATTATTACTGAAAAAGTTACAAAATTAATAAAATGTGCATTATTGAATTTTTATATTCAAGTCAAATTAATCATGACAACAAATACAATAGAATAGAATAATTGGGAAAGATCAAATCAATATGTCACTTTCTCCCAAGTCGATTAGCAGCCGATGATCGTGTCGTGATCTTCAGGAGAGTTCGGTGACCAATCTTTATCGAGTCTTTGTAACCTTCGATTAAATCTTACGACATTATTAAGCTTCGTAATATATTCCTGAAAGGGTGGGGAATAATTAGAGGATTCAATAGAAATTAAATAAAAAGAGTACTCATATATTATTATCTTGGAAGATGTCATATTCGTTCCAGACTTGGAACGAACCCTTCATTATCGCACTGATAAATCTTGATTTTGACACACTTCGTGGGCTATTAAAAATAATTGAAATTTGGTTTATGTAATATTTAATATGATTTATTTTAATTTTTAGCGTAGAATGAAATTTTATTACATTATGTAGCATTAAAATAAATAAAAATATATCAGAATATATTTTATTTATACACAAAAAAAATAATTAAAAAATAAATTTTTAATAATCATAGAAAAATATGAGTTTCCGCGAATGTAACTTTATGGAATCGAAATTCGTGAGGTAGTGAGATAATAATTTCAAGGATGAGTTTGAAGCCCGAGGCGACTTTGATGACCGAATTTATAGCCGCGTGGTGGCCAGAATAAACAGAAAGAGCCGTAATTAATCATTTCTTTTACACATATATTTACATTGCCAGAAAATACAAACATATATACAAAAGGTAAATAATGAATCAGTGCCAACATACGAAAATTGTTGATTTGTTGCGTAATTCAATTAAAAGTAATTTTTAGCAGCAACTTTTTCTAATGATCTCAAGTGTTGAGTCAAAACAGAAGTGTGGGAAAATATTTTTTCTACTGATACAAAGGATAATAAGATTAGTTGCAATTGACTCACATCAACGGAATGCTTCTGACACGAATAGCAAAACAAGAAAGAATCCGATAAAAAATTTCAAGAACAATTTTTTTTCTTTAGTAATTCACCACCTAGTTTGGATGTAATTTTTGTTAGTAATAGAAATTCCTCATCAGTTCAAACAAGTTTTATAATTAGTAACAGTAATTTGTAAATAATTTTTTTCCTTATTTTGCTTATACGTTTTAGGGACATCGCTATGGAAAAACAAAGGTAAGTAATTTTTTAAGGTTATGAAAAGTTGAAGACTTCGATGGTTTCGATGGAAGAATTTTGCTGTACAAAAGTAAGTAAAGGTAAAGGTAAGTAAAGGTAAGTAATTTTTTAAAGTTATGAAAAGTTTAAGACTTCGATGGAAAAATATTTTCCTCTTCATTTTGCTGTACGTCTCAAAGACTTCGATTGAAGAATTTTGCTGTACAAAGGTAAGTAAATGTAAGTAATGATTTAAAGTTATGAAAATTTTAAGACTTCGATGACTTCGATGGAAAAATATTTTCCTCTTCATTTTGCTGTACGTTTCAAAAACTTCGATGGAAACAATGTCAGAGGTATTTTTAGGTTAGTTTCCAAAAAGTTTCTTTTTCCACAATTTGGCTGTACTTATGGACACTTGGTGCAAAAAGTGTTCCAAGTGGAAGAATGCAAGATTCGCGTAGAAAAATGGTGGGAGAATTCCTTAATAGTGGAGCCCACGTTATTAAAAAAATGTTGTGTACCAGTGGCATTTCGACAATTACTTTCGTAATAAGCAAACGCTTTAATCACCCTCTTACATTTTTTTTTGCCCAGAGCGTGTAATATGGAATATAGCACTTGGAGATGCGTACTCTTATAACCGATGAGCATATGTAATATTGAAGTCGGGAGCATCTGCCGGCGCGTGAAAGTAAAAATGTAGCCTTTGCATTTGGGTTAGTTGTGTGACCTCTCCAGGACAAAAGTTACGATGTAGTTAATCTCGAGTTACTCACATTCAGCTGGAAATGGGACGTACTTAAAGCCCCGAAATGCGCAGAAATGATTTTTCTTCATCTCTTCTTTTTATGTTTAACAAATTTGCAGGTGGAACGCAATCCAAATTTTTTCCTCGATGCCGACTCGTAAATTCGGCTAATAATTGCCAGAGCTGTTGACAATAATTAGCTTTCGTTTCTTTCACTTTTTACCTTTGAAGAATTTTTCAACCAATGTCTCCAATTCCAACTCAGGAAGAGTTATTATTATTCAACTTTGTAATTTATTGAAAACTTTTATTGAATTCGGAGTTATTGAATATATATAAAATTCATCTGATCTATTATACTCTACATTTATTTAAAGTGTACATAAAATCAGCAACAAAAGTTAACAAACACCCTAATTACTTTTTAAAACTACTTCGCGCCCAGCGTGCGACGCGAATTAAAATAATTGTTAAGATTCGGTGTCGAACGACGATAATTCGTTATTAAAATTTTAAAATGCATCACAAGTGCGTAAGAATAAGAAGAGGGTCTGGGGAAATAATAACTTAATAACCCATCTTGTAATACTGTGACAGAAATGCATAGTTGGGGGAGAGTAATTCACCGCAGCAAATCCTTGATGTCACTCTGCCGCATTCTTGGACGTGACTCGAATATCTTTATTTAATTAGCATGCCAAACCGTGACTTCTTAATCCAGTTTCGTTTTACAGACATCAGAAAATCACCCAACAATTTAATTCAACAATTTCATGCGCAATTCTCTACAATAAAAATTCACAATGTAGTTATGAAATTTACCACTATCTGCTCAATTTCACGGGCCGTATTTTAAAGACAATCTTTAAAATCCCGAATCATCTGTAAATTGACGATTGACAAGAAAAGTGATAAATTGGAATTCGATTATTATTATATTATTATATTATTATATATTATTAAATTATTCTTATATGTGTGCATTGAAGTACAATAAAAGCGTTTCCCAAGAATGCTTTAATTTTATCTGACATTTTATTGCCCATTTTCATTTTACGAGCATTCTGCCTGATATTTACAACCTAAATTTATAAATTATAATTTGAAGATCTAATGATGACCTTAACTTACAGATAACTTTAATTTTATGCAGGGTTGTTGTAATTTCCAGAGGTCGATTTATGTGGTAACACTTAGGTCGTGTTCTTTACTCTTCTATGCTAATTCTATTCATTCGTTTATCTCAAAATAACTTAATGTATTTTCAAATCAAAGGGAAGACATACACGTAATTTAAATTTATGTTAATTCGACTCTGTTCGTACTCAAAAATGTCATTTCGTATCTATTTAACACAAAATTTTACTACTCTGAGATTTACTCTTTTAAAGACTTCTCAAGTTGACACTTCCCTTCACTACAGATGAGTACTAAGTAAATATAAGCAGATTTTATTTTTAATTGATCCTTCTTACCGGCAAAAAAAAGTCCATTGAGTTTATTGGAGCCAAAAATTCAATAAATTTAGCACGAAACGAACCCTCGAAAAGTTTAGACATCGGTAAGAGGAATCTTTATCCGAAAAGCAGCTTTACTTACATATAATAATAGGTTTTCAATATACACGTAAGTTTTATCGTACTTTCTTAATTAATTGAAGTCCATTAGCCTGAAAAATGACTCTATCAATTTTTTATGATCATTTGATGACTTTTTAGTGCAAATTGTGTTATCAGAGAAATAAAGCGTTATTTTTTATGATTTTAAATGAATTCGCGTCATATCTTGTTTTGAAAAATCTTCATTCATTTGCGCATTAGATTAGATCGCATAAGACAAAGGATTTAATGACAAGGATCAGGATAAAACGTCATTCTGTCACTCAAAACGAGAAATTATAGTAATTTCTAATCAAAAGAATTAATATTAACTATTTTCTGTGATTTATGTTGTCTTCATAATAAAAAATTTCTTTGTGACACATATTTTTTTATTATAAATAGTTTTTATATCACATACACATAATATACAATAAAAAGTTTTATGCCAGATGTTGATTTATAGACTGAAATGAATAGGCAAATGAACGAAAGCAATTACATTTTTATGAACATTTTGCAAAAATCGGTTCATAAATAAAGAAATGTGTCTCGTAAATTTTTTTGATTATCTTTATTTATGTTTCGGAAAATACGTCGCAGATTAAGTGCACAATCAATATTCGATCACAATTTTATTTGTCGGAAAATTTATATTGTATAATTTTGAAAACTTTTCAAATATTAAAAGTTTTCAAATATTGAAAGTGTTTTTAAAATACCAATTATGAAATTTTTGAGGGAAATACATAATTTCTAAAATAATAAAAATATAATGAAGAGGTAGCTATTTTTACATTCCTGAGGTTTCATACAATTACAGCAATAAAAATACATAATACATATTACTTTCCACCACAAAGGGTTTAGAACCCATATAATTTTAAATAGAAAAACCGCGAAGTTCAAGTTTCTCATTGCGGAATGAATAAAAATAGGTAAAAAAAATTATCATCGACTCTTAATTTGATGGAAATGTGATTTAGTATTAAGTAAAGAAAGTCGTTTATGAGAAACAGGTTTGTTTAACGGTTTATAAATTTTATTAAAAGAAAATTCTTAACATTGTTTTTTTTTTCTTTTTACTATTTCTTTTTCTCTGTATGTAATATGACCTGTTTTAATTGATATATAATCCTGCGAGTAAGGATTTCGATAAATGTTTACCATATACCGGTTTTAAGCCTTGAGTGGCATGGAATGGAACATGGAAGATGCCACATGCGGAAAACATCTAATGCATCGTCATCGGTCATTACGATCTCAGTTAAGGGTGACGTAATAGCCTTGCTTTTCCTCTTTTCAGAAAAAAAAATTTACTGGTAACTATTTTAAATAAAGAAAAAAAAAACAAAAAAAAATACTATGTTTTTAGGGGTTGTTAAGTTTCTAAATTAGATTTTTATACGATTTTATTTTATAATTTAGACCAAAATGTCAGAAATTGAAAAAAACGAAAAAAAAATTATGAAAAAAAAAGTTTATAATTTTTTTTTGTATTGTAAAGTTGTATTGTGAAGTTTTCGTAAGTTGCAATTATTGTACTGTACTGTTTAAAGTATAGTCTTCATTACTTTTTTCTTTTTCATTGTATGTAATGAAAGCAAAAATAAAATAAAATAAAATTTTAAAAAACAAATAATTTGTAGTCTATTATAGTTTTTTTTACAGTTTGTAGATTATTGTAATGCATGTTGTACTTTAGTTGTTATTTACTACACTTGTACTGAATTTTTTAAAATTTATAAATTTTTTTTTTTGTAAGTCTTCCATCTCTCTAAAATTGATGACGATGCAGCATTTGATTTATTGATGCAAGTGGAAGGGTGGGTCCCGAATCAGAGAAGCCCGACAATTTCGATTTAAAAAAGAAAGTTATCGATTTTATCGACACTTTCCATGTCTCCTGACACGGGACTTTCGGATGACGAGTATAATCCGCGACTGGACGACCTTTGCACAGGAATAAGCTTGACCTCAACTTATGAGGTCCTCAACCAGCCGTTGAGACATGAGACAAGCTCATCGAGTTCGCGGGACTGTCTCATCTCTTGGGCCCAACCAACCAATGGGGTGGGGGGTCTAAATAAGGTATTACCTTACGACTTACCTTACTGAAGATCCGTGAATGAGAATATATAAAGCGGAAGGCTTGCGGTGCTTCTTGAGTCAGTTCAGTGAAGCGTTTCCATCGGAATATTGAAAATCAAAAATATTTTATTAACAATTTTAGACAATTGTCACATAACCGCCATGAAGGGATCGGTAAGTTCAGTGGAAAAAAAAATCGATTCGTCGAATGGGAACAAACCACCCCTCGCACCAGTTTTGGATTAATATAGTGAATCCAGTGAAACCGAAAGCCATCTTTTCACCCCTAAAAATAATTAAATAAATAATTTTTTAAAAATTAATTTTAAGAAATCGAGGTTTTTAAATTTAATTATTTATATGTATAAATACAATTTTTTTATGATAGAGAGATGAATAAATAAAAAAAAATGGTAATTTCGAGACTAAGAGTCCTAATTTTTGTCTTGTTGTATTTTTTTTATACAGATTGAGCTCTCCAAATTAAAAATTAAGATCGACAAAATTAGATCTAGAAGAGAGTACGAAAAATTTGAAAATTCTTCAAGTAAGTGAAAAGTCATGTTATTCTACCCGAGGAGTAATATTTACAAATTTTTAAATTATCAAATTGAGAAAAAATGACAATGACAATTTTTATTTTATACTTATGTAAAAAGTTAAACGTAATTTCTGAATAGTCGTTTTCATAAATGCTAACTATAAGTCACAATGCTACGCAAATCCACTACTAATTGCTTGCTTAATTATGCGCGAGGATCGTGCTTCTGCAGCAAATGCGTTTATTATAATTTATTCAAAATTAGTGATTCAATTTGTCTCTATCTAATTATTTTAATCGTTTCATTTAAGTAAAATTACTAAAATACCTGAAATTAAATTTAGTGGAGGGGAATAAAAGTTAAGTTAAATAAATAATAGTTAACTACTTAATTCATTCGAGGTTTTAAATAAAATAAAATTGTTAAAGCGGAAAATTTCGACTAAAAAAAATTTCGCAATTTAGAACAAAAAAGAAATTTGAAAAGTGAGTGCCATAAAGGTACATTATTTTTCGTCAAAAGAATTGAAGAATATGTTGCGTTAGAGAGAGAGAGGGGGGGAGAGAAAATGAGTGAGAGAGATTATAAATTAAAGGGGCATCAAGAGGTTCAATAACGTTACATCATAATTTGAAAACAAGTTATTATTAAACACCTTTTGGCATCATTTTTTATAAATTTTATTAGGAATCAATTTATCTTCTATTTAAAACCTTCTCTTTTTCACATTTATTTAAAATAAGCCTTTTCAGTCGATAATTGGGGAATTATATTATTTATAATGGACAATAAAATATTACATTGCATTATTATTTATTCAAATTTTCCTGACTGCAGAAGGGAGCATTTAGAAAAGGCCAAAGTGACTTTTCCGCATTTGAGTAACTTGCTGTACAGCAAAGGACGAGAATCGTGATACAATGCAAAATATTTGATGACCTATTGAACCCAGTTTCGACCTTTTACTGTCATGAAACTATTTTCGAGATACAAATTTCTCTGTCGCAACTGTTCTTATTTCGATTTTATAATAAAGAAGTATGGTAAATTTCACTATATAGAAAAATAAAAATAAAAATAAAAATAAAAATAAAAATAAAAATAAAAATGAAAATAAAAATAAAAATAAAAATAAAAATAAAAATGAAAATAAAAATAAAA
>CAJFCO010015581.1:232-17381 GCA_904066015.1 Synergus gifuensis
CAAAATTTGTGTAAGTGATCCTGACCGCAATTCTCAACAGAATTTAAGTTTTAATATCGCATTTTACTCAGAAAGGTTTGTTGTCCTAGATAAACCACGAAATTTCCGATATTCCAAGATTAACCATAAAAATCACACTTTGAAAATAAAAATTCCGTTTTTTTGCAAAAAATTTTGACTATTTTGTCGAATAAAATATCTAAAAATGGTTTGTTTTTTTCTTCGTGGTTCATCTAGGATAGTTTTTTATCTTCTTGAAAATGAGCCTTGGACGAACAAAATCGGTTGATTAGTTTTTCCGTAATCAATTACACAATTTTGAAAAACATGGGTTTGAGAAAACAGCGTTTAAAGTTTGCGATCACGAAAAAAGAAATTTACTTAATTGAAACTTTAATCAGCTCCACCAGGTTCGTAGAGTGAACCCTCTGCTTCCTCAAAGTAATCATTTTGAATGAGTTGTGCCTTCCAACGAGCACTACGGGCCTCCTTCGTGCTCTCACTGTGCCGTCGAGCTGCGCGCTCTAATCGAATTTTGTCCATGTGATCGGCGAAAATCTTGCACTGATGTCCTATATTCAATTCCAACAGTCTCATCGTCATCAAAACGTTTCCGTAGCCTCCATTGAAGAGCCCGGCAGCAATATGTGCGGCAATCTCGACAATTTTCTTCCCTGAATTCAGGTGCTTTGGCGCCATGCGCCATACGGTGGCGTTGAAAGATTCATGTGACCACCACACAGAGAAAACAGAATGTAAAATTTGCTGCTGGTAATTTTGAAATGAATAAAATTTAATTTTTATCTTCATTCCAACAAAATAAGGTACTATTTCTATTTCTCTTTCTATTTCTATTTCTATTTATATTTCTGTGGTTGTCACACCGATAACAGTTTTTTGCAGTACAGACTAAATTCGCGGAATCTGTTCACTGGCGAATTACCGCAGCGTTGACGTTCGGTGGGCTCAGCGCAAGCCACTTCCGAGAAGCATATCTTCCACAATTTCGAGAAATGGCTTTTGAAACTTTGACAGGATATTTTAAGGGGTTATACCTAACGATTAAAACAATAAAAAAAATCGATTTTCTGAAGTGTCTAAAGGTACTTCCCCCCTTAATATAATATATTATATAATTAATATGATATATTTAATATATATAATATATTTTTTTATAAAAAATTCGTAGACGAATTTGAAACACCTGACCAAAGAAACCACGAAAAGCACATACACATTGCAAAAAACTCAATTTTGCAAAAAAATTATTGATGAAGAATGGTAAGAAAAAGAAATTTCGCAAATTCAACGCCGGATTCGTAATCAGCGACCCGAAAAACCATGAAAAGCACATACACATTGCTGAAAACTCATTTTTGCAATAATTGTTTATAAAAAATTTTTTAAAAACATAAATTTTGCAAAAGTAACGACAGATTTGTAATCAGCGACCTGAAAGACTACGAAAAGCACATGCATATTGCAAAATAGTGGATTTAACAAAAAATTGTTAATAACAATAAGTTAAAAAGCATAAATTTTGCAAGTCTGAAGCCGGATTCGTAATCAGCGACCCAAAAAACTATGAAAAGGACATATATGTTGTTCGTGTCATACATCAGTTTACCATAATCCACTAGGGGCAAAAATGACAAAAAATTTTCGAAAAAAACCGCCATATTGGGTAGCCATGTTGAATTTTTTAATGTTCAAGTACCATGTTTTTAAAGTTTGACATGTTTATGCACCTTTGTGCATGTTTGCGTCAATTCGAAAAAATGATCTCGATACGAAATTCAGCCTCAAAATTTTTTCGTCTTCGATTTTTCCTGTTTTTTCTCAAAAACAACGCCATATTGGATTTCCTATTGGTCAGAATGCAAAAATTTGGACGGCATCGTGTAGAGCAACCCCGAAAACATAAAGTCATGTTGGCTCGACTATGTAAGTCGACTTTTACTACCTTTCCTGTTTTGTCAAAGTTTACCTAACTTTTCTGCAGTTCTCGGCGTTAATGGGTTAAATTGTAATGCAAACTAGACTTTTGAGCTTGATTCAACTTGTCTTTTTCTGTGTAATAATTATTCAGGATCAGTAGACGGATGCAGCGTTAAATTAGAAGGACGTTTCTTCTTTAAAGGTTTATATATGTTTTTCGAATTCATTAATAAAATCTGATCCTGCGAAAGATTCGTTATTTCGGGGGTTTCGCCATTCATTTTTAATCTCCATTTGTTTACACAAATTGAATTGCAATTTTTTGCAGACAAATGGTTGCTTTTTTTTTGTGATAAAATCAGGTAGGAGTGAAAAAACTCTTTCCGCGCAAGCATTCGAATGAGGCAATGTTCGAACGTTATTGATCAGTTCTTTCAAAATCGGATATTTCATTTTAATTCCTTGAGGATCTTTAGAAGAGAGAATGATTTTCCACATTTCGTCAAAATTTAGCAAATGAAGATAATCATCTTCCCAAAAATCTGCATACAACAAACGCCATTCTTTCTTCATTAATGACTCTTTTGTTTTGTCATTCTCAACGAAAATTCTCAACTTTTGCGCAACAAGTACTACATCTACAAATGAACTGTTTCTGTCGCTGCTATGAAGAGAAGTTTCGGGTTTGAAGACATTAAGAGCCAAGTAAAATTGATCATCTCAATGCAAGCGTTTGATGATGCCTTTTACGGTGGTTATGTAAAAGGATAAACAATTTTGCCTGATTTCACGAACCGTTTCAACATTCTCCGCAGTATTAGGAATTGAAGCTAAAATATCGTTGCACTCGGGACCTAAATCGACCTCATGAAGACATTTTTGATTACTAGGATTTTCAAAATCTATATTCCTTGCTTCCGTGAGATGTTGATAGAGACCACGTTTCAAAAAATGTTTTGCGATGTTCTTTAAAAATTCGAAAGCCTTACTTTGGAGAAAGTGTACTCTGGTATCGTGAGCTTGAAAAAAAGCATTGTAACTGTTAAAAAAGTTCAGCACATATTCTAAAAATGCTAAATAAGCTTGCGTTTCAGGTTTTCTCATTTGTGATAGCATATCCCCGATTTCTTTATTTCTATTCGTGACAAATAATTCTGCAAAAAATATATCAAGTTCCCCCCATAATTTTTGAAGTCTCGCGATGCATTGATGACGGCTCAGCCAGCGAGTTACGCAATATCTTAACAATTGGTGTTCACTTTCTTTTAAGTCATGGAGAAGTTGCGCGAAGTTTTCGGATTGCTTTAAACTATTTTTAACTGTATTTACAATTTTTCTTATTAGTGGCTCTAAATAATCAGGCAAATGTTTACATGCATCATTCGCTATCAATGCACATCAATGACATGGGCAACCAAGCGTAAGAAATTTATTGTTAATTGCATACAAATGGGATTTAAATGAATTTCCATCACTGATCATAACTGAGGTATTATCACACGACAAGGCTAGAATGTTGTGCAAGGAAATGCCCATTTTGATCATTACTTTTTGGAAAGCCTCGAATAATTTCACTCCAGAGCAATTCGACGAGTTCAAATCGTGAAGTTTGACTATTTCTACTTTTTCAACATTCGTCTCTGGATCCACATAACGCACAAGTATTACCATGAATTTATTTTTAGTTATAAAATCGGATATTTCATCGACTGCTAAATTGAATAATATACATTTTGTAAATTTTTGTTTATTCTATTACTTTCCGCGGGGCCTAAATCATTTCCAACGAGTTGTGAGCATTTCGTTTTGCTAAACGACATATTGTTCTGAACAATAAAGAGTGCAATGCGATTTTCCATTTCTTTCCTTCTGTTCTCAAAAGAATATTCGGACTCATCTGTCAAAGCATCTAAATCATCTATTACATCTATTTTTTCAACTTCGCATGCGTTTTTATGCTTTGGTGTATTGGCATGTCGAGTGATATTGTTGATTCCACAAATGCAGGACCTTTTCACCTTGCATGCTGAACAGTAAAACTGATGAGGATTTTCTAGGACTGGTTTCAACCACGGTTTGAAATGCGCTTTTTCCATCCACGCTGGTGAGAAAGTCTGCTTTGCTGGTACATTTTTTAAGGTGCCTTGTTCTTCAGTTCCTTCTCCCAAGTTCGCGTCTTGAGTCTATTATTTAACATTACACAATAATCACTATAAAATATTGATACGCTTATAATAATATAAGTATAAACATTTAAGCATATACACTGAGAGAATCTAACCGCACTGATTACGGTGAAAATAAAATTTTTCTCACTCAGCTGATTGAGTACCGTCAATATAGTAACCAATAAGGCGTCCACCGTACTCATTGCAGTGAATAAGCGCAGTCTATCGTCAGTAAACATAACCGTTGATAAGGGTCATGTTTACGCTGATTCACCGTACGTAGTCCGCTTTCATCCACCGTACTGGGTATGGTGAAAAATAGGAACCTGTGCGTGGGCTCTCAATATTGGTTTCGCTTGATTTCCTCGCTGATAGCTGTTACCTTGTAACTTTGATTCTTATATTTATAAGGTCCTATAAATAAGACGATCTTTTAAGAGATATAGAAATATACAAAATTTCAATTTCTTTCTTTGCTATCTCTTCCACGTTTTGAATCATTGTAAACATTTTTCAATACCCGATACCTTTAAAAGTTGGTGTTAATTTCATATTTTTTATAATATTTAGAAAAGAAAATTTTTTTCCCGGACCAGGATTTGAACCTGGTTATCTTTGCAATCAACGCTGAGATTTAGGCAATTAAGCCGGGGAAGTTATATGACATTATTGATTTTAAATGCAATTAAGCTTTTGCTTAATTTTTCAGTACATAAAAATCTGGTGAGTTTTTTCTCTTCAATAAGAAAAAACTATTTGTACGATGTTAGTTTTTGTTAAACAAAAACTTAATCTGCCAAGCTCTGCTGATTTAACCGATTGAGACATGTGAATAAGTGTGATGAATGTAGATCTAGTTCCAATTTTAATCGTTGCGCAACAGCGCTTAGCGCGGCAATTCAAATTAACATTTCAATTTTATATCCATCTAAAATGTCCCACAAATAATTCTGTGTTAGTTCTTCCCAAGAAAAATCTAGGAAGTGTTTTCTTTTTAAAGAGGATTGGAAATTCCCGGGGTTGATTTATGAGCAGAAAGTCCCAAGCTTCGATTATTTTATGAGTTTCATCCTTAGAAACACTCGAGTTTGGGAAACAAAAGGCATCCTGTGAGGGCTAAATACTATAAAGTAAAATGAGGCTAATAAAATGGAATGTTTTGACATACTTCGAGAGAGATTGGCATCATCTAGAATTAGGGACTTTCCGAAGATTAGTCCGGTGCGTGGACAAAGGGGACCCTGAGGTAGCTAATTTACAATGAGGGCGAAGGGAAATTCGGCACCTGAGAATCTTACAGAACGATCTAGCTTGCTCTGCAGGGTACCGATATACTTTGTATATAGTTCTGAGACTGAGGATTGGAGTGCATGACGGCTTTCCCTTTTTAATATAATATGATATAACATATAATATGATTAGAATTATACGAATTGATATAAATGTACACATGTACAATATAGATCGATTGAATAATATAACAACGAAACAATTTAATAGATTGAACGAGGATAGTTAATGACATTTATTCTTAGTTATATTTTGTTAAATAATAGAATTTATAGTTACTAAGTAAATCTATTGCAATTGTCATTACTTCAAGCAAATAGTATGAATAATGTTTGTCAAGCAATAATAATCGACTAATGTAATATTACATTTTATATCCTTTAAAATAGAAACGTTAACACTAAACGTAAGAAATAGAGTTGAGAGCAATAGGAGAATAGGATTGAGAGCTGTAGGATCTTAAATTACATTTTAGGTTTTTAAAATAGAATTGTTAATGCTAAACGTAGGAAATAGAACCAATAGTAACAGGAGAGTAGGACTGCAGAGTTGTAGAATCCTTAGGAATTAAGGGAGGCACCTCGGATACAGAAAGGCCCAACCCCCGAAATGGAGGGGCGAGGACCCAAAGGCAGCCCCTGCGTGGGAGTTCGTCGTCAGAAAACTAGGCAGATTCTTCCGAACTAGCAACCCGTGCGGATCACTTTAGTTTTGCTCTCTCTCTCTCTCAATTCAGAAAACTGTTCTCGTGTGAGACTAAAATCTTTACGGACTACCTGAATAAATTTTGAGTTCTGTGTTTCCTGAATTTTGTTCATTTTATTCAGAAACTAATTATCCACTAACTAAAAGAATTTACGAAATTTTCAGCACAACGCGAGGGGAACTTCAGTTCTTTACAAAGAAGAACTCTCGCTCTTTTCTCCAAAGAATTCATTTCAAATTCTCATTCTGACTTTTGAAATTTCGCGCCTGAATTGACTCTCGGACATTACATAAGCGCTCTAGTGGCGGCCTCTCACAGAAACCAATGCACACAATAACGGCTAACATTCTGCTTTTTAACCGTACTCAGTGCGGTGAAAAAAAATAGACAGTACGGCGGCCCCCGTGTACACTACTCTTATTGGCAGTCATGTTTACGTGCGTTTGACTACGTTCAACTACGGTACTGAGTACGCTGTAAATCGTAATCTCTACTTTACTAACAGTAAAGAATACGCTTAGTTGAGAAAAAATTTTTTTAACAGTACTTAGTGTGGTTAAACCCGGCGATCAACGCGCTCACTTTCTCTCAGTGTACGTTGAAAACCTCAGTTTCATTTAAATTCTCTAAATTTGAAAATATTTTTAAATTACATAAAAATCCCTAAACTCTTCAGAATTGTTTTAGAATGTCTTTACTTCGAAATATGTTGAAATATTTTAAAATATCAAGAATATCAATAATACCAAAAATATCCGGGAATATTTGAAAAATTGTATTTACCCATTTTAATAAATTTTCTTGATGATGATCAGAATCAAGATGCTCATTAAGGCGTGATAAAATTGTCGCTGCGTATGATTTATTGCAGGGCTTGCAGTAAAATTTGTTGCCGCACTGAGAGAAATTCCTGGTCAGGCCAACTAGGCTAAGTATAGTTGAAATCGTCTTTGACTATTGTTTTCCAGTTAGAACTGTGAAGGCTAATGTAGTCATAGTAACGTGGAAATCTAGTTGTGGCAACCACGTTACCTGGTAAAGTTAGTCTTTATTTCAAATAAAATAGTCATGGGAAACAGTCTGAAGTAGTGAGCATAACTATATTAACACGCTACTGTAACTTTTATACCTAGTTACCAGATTTCTCACGTTAAATTGACTAGATAAAAAAATGATTTTTACTATAAATAATAGTTGAAACAACTTGAATTAACCACGGGGCCGCGACTTTTAAATCAAGATATACTTTTTAATTATAAATTATAGTTGTAGCAACTTGAATTTTTTTAGAAGTTTTATATTTGGCGTAACGATTATGAAGAGAAATTTATTTTTAATATATTCAAAATTTAAGCTCTCGCCGTAACTAAAACCAAGGTGATTTTTTTATCGTTTATTGTGTACAGTTCGAACAATAAAAACTTCTTAAGCCTAATTACCCAGTGGACAAAAGGACATTGACATTCTGAGGACGTCCTAAAGACATCTTTAGGACGTCTATGTCAGTCCAATTGATGTGCAAAAGACGACTCATGTCTTAAAGACGTCTTTTGGACGTGAGACGTCTTTAAGACATAAATTGGACTGACATGGGCGTCCTAAGGATGTCTTTAGGACGTCCTCAGGATGTCAATGTCTTTTTGCCCACTGGGTAACTTTAGTAATTAATATAATTAATATAATATGCTTAAATATTTACATATTGTATTCTCTGTCATAAACAAATGGCAACAATTCTTGACGATGGAAATATATTATATAATACTTTCCGTCACATTTAGGAATACAATTGAATGATTTTATACTGCATAATGAATAATCTAAACTTATCAAGGTACACATGTTTGTATTTTCAATGGCATAAGCTTGATAATTCTTATTGAAAGTTGCTTGTATTTTCTCAACTTTCAAAACAAAGTCCTTATTTTCTAAGAAATCAACTTTCGACGCTTTCTTATAGATTTTGCAAATTTTGGCAAATTGCGTAACCTTATCTTCGAATCCCGTCGCAATTATAGAATTAGTTTCAAATGTCGTTTCGTTAATTCGCATGCATTTCACGATTTGAAATTTAGCATTGTCGTAAAAAATTTCTTCGAAAGATGTCATTACGAATTTTATAAAAAGTTATAGGGGTATATCTGAAAGCTCTTTTTCTGAAAAAATAGTCACTTTGCCCAAGTTGATGTCGCAAAGCTACACTGTAGCATAAATTAATGCGGTTTTTCGTGACATTGCAGTATTTTTTCAAATCCAAATGTTTTGACTCGAATCTCATACACCATGTGTTGACAACTGGACCAAAATTTTTCATTATATTTGCGTAATGAGTTAAAAAATAGTGTTTTGGGGTCAAATCACCAATTAACTTCAAGTAAAACTTGTGATGATCTTCAACAAGAGCTGCAAAGCAAACAGGCGTTGAATGATCGATGGTATTTTGCAAAGCTATACAAGTATTTCACGCAATAATACATAAAGATGCCAGTGTTTATCACTCTTATCCTTTATCAAATCTCCTACAAGCAGTTCGAAATTCAAAACGAACGCGAGCATTTGAGATGCAGTTATTTTAATTTTTTTATTCGAAATATCATTTTTACTGACAAGAGGAGGACGGTTTTCCTTATATCATTGAACTGAAAAAAAGTCAAGCGATGTATTTAATTTCAGATAATTTCAATTATATTTCAGTTTAAAATTTATTCGTTTTTACCGCCAGTAATCGTAGCGCCTCCCTAGAGTTAAGTTACTAGAAATGTTACTTTTTTTTCGTTCAGCATCACGGAGCAGATTCTTGAAGGTTTATACCAAATAAATTGAAATATTTTAGTGCACTGTGCCCTTTTTTTATAAAACAAGAGAAAAAAAACCAACTCCGGAATAAAAACTTTATTCCATTTATAAACATTTTGGTAGCAGAGCGTGGTTAGTGCGTGAAATCTACATTTTGTATCGTGAACAAAGGAACTTTAGAAACCACGCCATATCATTATGAGGCGTGATTTCGTTATCAAGTTCAGTGCGATCAGTGTTTAATTGAGAGATACAGGCATTACGCCTTACAAACTATTAACTTTCTGCTCCGTATTTTATTGTGTCGAGTTTCGCATAACCATCATTAGTGAAAACTCGCATACACCCTTTATTCAACCTTCGCATTACGCGAGATCTCCATATTTGAGTTAGTCTAGAGAGAATATCCCATTACCCCGTAAAAGGCGAACACTAAGTGATCTACTTGCAATTGGCCGATTCTCAGAATTGCCTCATTTGCAATAATCAACGACAATTGATGCATTAATTCAAACGTCATATCTGGCTCTTCAAATTGTGCTAGATGTTGGGATAAAGTCAAACACATCTCTACCAACTGGATCGTCAAGCTGGCAATTACGCAATTACGCAATTACGCAATTAGCGGAATTACTACAGTACGACGAAAATAGAACCGGGAGAGAAAACCCGAGTAGTAAGAATTTTAGATCGGATTATTTGACAGAAGCGACACAAAGTAGGGAAACCGAAATCGGGGAACCGTTTGCGGATAGGACAAGCGTAAATAGATCTCGCATGTCATACCCGAGAGAAAGATCAGCGCGTAGATCTTTGACTATGCGAGATGAAAGAGATCAGTTATTAGAGAGAGAACCACCCCAACGGCGAAATATTTGCCAACCCACAAATTGCCATCATGGTATGGTGAAAACACCATTCCAGATAATGTCGGACTGGCCGGCTAGATTCCGAAATAATAGAGTAGACAGTCCTGCCTACTTCTTAGAAGATATTGTCAGGTTTAAACGAGGTTACCAAGTAGACGATCGCGATGTTCTAGAAAATTTAGACGCGTTGTTAAAAGAAGAAGCCAAGGATTGGTTTATAGTAAATAAAAGATCATGGTATAATTTAGAAGATTTTTTCGCAAGTTTTAAAAATGCGTATATAGATGAAAGGTTTATAGAAGAGACGCATCAGAAAATAAAAGCGTGTAACCAGAGAGAAAATCAAGATTTAGGTTCATATCTCAAAGAGATAAGAAAGTTGTTTGGTATGCTTAATCCTAAAAAACCATTAGAATGGGAATTGCGCAAAGCATATGAAAATATGTACTTGATTTATAAAACATACATAAGAAGGTAGATTTCCAATCTTTCGACGAATTGCTACAGATAGGAAGGGAATGGGAAACCGAAAGGTTGAAATCTAAAAATAGAGGTCAAATATTAGCAGTGACAGAGACAAGAAATAAATCAAGTGAAAGATATTCGGATAAACGATACAATAATCAAAATCAGTATTTCGAAAACAGAAACGCAATACAGTATCGGCAACCAAACGAAGAAAGATACGTGAACCTAAAAGGAAAATACCGTAGCAGAAAGAATATAGATAGGCAAAACGATCAAAGCCAGGAACCTAGGATACGAATTAGTGAGTTAGAACCGGAAAATGCGCGGAAACCCGAAATAAAAGCAATTGAGCCCGTTAAAAAACCTGACATACCCAAAAATGAAACGAAAAATGACCCAATAATATCAGAACCCCCCGCAAGAAAACCATGGTCGATGCGAAATCCCAAGGAACAAAGTCAAGTCTTTAGATGCTATGTGTGTGATAAACCTGGTCATATAGCAAGGGATTGCCGTTATAGATATAAAAATTCGGGAAACTAGAGGGGCGGGCGAAAGGTAATAAACAACCTGGAGCCAGAACGCCAGAAAAATTAAACTCGGAAAATAATGGCAAAGGTGAAACAAGGTTTCACTTAATAATTAAATTTGAGGGAATATTATTTAAATTATTGGTGGACACAGGTGCAACACACACGTACGTAGGCAATGAGTTGAAAGAAAAAATGAAGGAAACCGGAATTCTTATTTCAGAACCCGTCTCACGAACCCTCATAGTAGCAAAGGGGGAAGAAAACGAAATTACGGGACAGGTTTCAATTCCGGTAGAAATAGGTAATCTGAAGAAAAGACTTTTGGTTAGAATAGTTCCAGAATTAAAATCAGTAGGAATTCTGGGTACGGATATGATTAAGGGACTGGGAATGACACTCGATTTTGACAAAGAAATCTGGTGGTTACCAGATAAACCCTCAGTTAAATACAAGATAGAGTCTCAGCCGACAACCCTCCCAAAGCCGATTAAAATCGACAATTTAAATCGAGAGTCACTCAATCCACAACGTAAACCGGAAATTAAATTCGGAAATAAAGTGAGTCTAAAGAGAGACAAGACAGCCGAGTTAGCGAGAGAAACGAGAACTAAACCGAATACGGGGAAAACAATAAGTCCCAAAATATCAATAGTAACAGAGAAAGCCCAAACTCTGAACCACAAACCAAAGTTTCCTCAAATTCCACTCAGTAATCGGTTTGAATGCTTAAGTAAGCTAAGAGAGTCGGATAATGAAGTAGGGAAAAAATCGGGCGTAAGGCGAAAAGAAATACCGAAATTAATGGAAGTAAAATTAGCTGAAAATAAAATTAGAAGTTGGACGGAAAACCAAAATAGGAATAGTTGGCAAGAATTTAGAGATAGAACCTTAATTCAAAAAAGCCCAAAAGTAAGTAAAAATAGGAAAAATAGAAATAGAATAGGGAAAAACGATGAGAGAGCGTCCGGAATTTGTGAATTGAATGTGAACCAACAGCGAAAGTTGGAAGAATTATTGAAAAGGAATATAGATAAATTATATATGATGCCGGCTAGATCCCGGCTAGACCCGAAAAAATATGTGACGTCCCGTATACGACCTGAATATTCCCGGATACAACCCAGTTACAAAATCCGGAAATTTCCCGGATAAGCCCGATTAGATTCCCAATTCTATCCGGGTTCTATCCGGGTTCTATCCGACATTTTAAGCAGGGACGTCTTTAGAACGTTCTCAGGACGTTAATTTTTTTGTGCCCACTGGGTATTCGAATAGCTTATTTTTCTCAGTAAAATAAGCCATCATTCATTAAAATAGTATAATTTTTTTAATTTTGTAAAAAGCGATGCATGTTTTAAATTTTATTAATGTTAAATATGGTTTTTTCTTTTAACTGATGCCACTAATAATAATATTTTTTTCCCAGACCTTTTTTTTGTGTTTGTATCACCTTTAAAGGTAATGGGAAAAATATATTTTTCTGAGAAGTTGAGAAAAAACCAGGAATTTGTCTCTGAAGTTTGAATGCACCTTGGAAATGTTTCGCAACAGATTTTTATTTATTTTTATTTATTTATCTTAAAATAATTTAAACTTTGTTCAAGGAACTTTCGAGGAAGCTACGGAACGATTAAAACTACTCGAAACCGAAGAATTTGCATTTTCGCAGGATAGCGACGCAACACCTTATCAAAAATCTGCTAAAATTCTTCAAGGCTACAAACAAAAAAGATTAGTCTTGAGCAGTGAAACAGAAGCTGCTTTAGGGAATGTGGAGGAGCTTCATTCAGACTCAGACAATTCATTCGGACAATCAAAGGAATTGAAAACGACAGCTGAAAAAATTAAGGCACCCAAAAGAACATCAGAATTTCACAGAAAGTTTCCAAAACAATTATCCTACAGCCAGATTTACCCAGATTCGTCCGAGGATGATAACGTGAATAAAATATCTACAAAAGCACAAAAAGAAATAAACGTATCAAATCAAATTTCATGCAATGGTAAGTTGTATAAAAGATTAATTCTTAAGATTTTTATGGCGTAAATGTACTGAAATATCTATTTAATCTTATTCCGTTCAATTTTTCAGGTAAATTCTGTGATGCTGAAAAGGGTAATTTTAATCTCCCTAAGGAATCTGTTAAACATCGAGAGAAAAAAAACCAGAAGATCAAATCAGGGAAACACGATACTACTGGTAATTTTTTGGATGTTTATAAAAAATTTAAATATTATACATAATATTTCAAACCCGTGCCTCATTAAAAATGTTCAACGTATCTTTTTCTGTTTACTTAGACTCTTCTTTACTATGGCGCATATACGATGACTTGTAATTAATAAAAATTGATCTGCAAAAAATTAAGGTCGATGTTGACGACATCCAACAAACCCTAAAACTGACACAATTAACTCAAAATGAAAATCTTGTGGATAAAGGAATACGCGAAGATTTTGTTTTCAAGTACAACCTGAAAGTACCGTTCACTACATTTGCAGAATTTGAAGAATTCAATAACAAATGAGATTTTTCGAAAAGAGCTGGTAAGTAAATACAAAAATAAATATTATTGAAATTAAGAAAAAAGGACTTAAATACATATTATAAATATTTTTATGCATCTTTTAAAATTAGATGACGTTCTTGCTGAAAAGTTTCGACAGATCTTTCGCTCCTGCGAAAACATTGGGAAATATTTTAAGAAAATATTTTATTGCAAATTTGGCAATGCAATTTACAGCTGCCAAAAAGATGCCGAATAAGTTCTTGTTAAAAGCAACTGCATTTTATGACTGCATATTCGGTATATATTTTAAAATTATTACGTAAGATATTCAAGACATTATTTAATTAGCAGAACATGCTATTAATATTTTATCTTTCTTTCAGGAGTTCTTTCAGAAACACACTATGATTCCTCCACCGGCAAATTCATAACGGAAGGTTCGTTTGCTATCTTATTAGGAAACGCGTTGGGAAATGCTAAAGACTGGGGAGGAGCCAGGACTAAAAAAGGATTATGTCAAAGAAAAAATAGAGTCGAGGATAACCCTGAAGAAACAATCGATTAATTTTTAATAAAAGTATTTTGGTAATTTATGTTGGCCTTATTTTTTCTTAATTTATTTACGATTTCTTATTGCAGCTGTTACGTACGATATTTAATCAATTATTACTAATTTATATTTTAATTTGATATACTGCAATTCTGCTTAAAAGAAGCTCAATAGTAATGCTATTGATTATTAGGTACGGGGGAGGATTTTACAAACTGCCAAATTGAGTTATTTAAATTTGTTTAATTTTATGGGACCGCTTATCACTGCTCTCTGACTGAGAGTGTTGTCTTCGTGTAGCTAGTAAGAACAGAAAGAATGGAAAGGGGCGTTCTGAAAAATCAATAAGTAATGCCCAAAATTTGTTCCGATATCCAAGAATTTATTTAATAAAATCAGAAATAAGGACCATTTTCTAGCTCATGTTTACATTGCACCATCAAGACGGAGACACCTGATTAACCTATTGACAAAAGTACTAAATTCTAATTTCTGAATTATAAAATTATGGAACGATACAGATCGCCTACCTTACTCTCTTAACTTAGAAGCCTTAATGCTCTACCAATTGGAAAGGGCAGAGGGTCAACGTTCGTATACACGTTTCTCGTTGATTGTCGGCCTTTTCTATTTGGGCTAATTCACAATTCACACAGTTTTATTTCGTCTTACACAAACTTTGAAACACTTAGTCTTTTAACTCGCGTTTTGTGACAACATTCCATAGCAATGAAGTGCTTCTAACAAAAAGGGGGGAGTGCATTTAAATTCTGACCTTTATTTACTGATATAATTTATTGTGCCAAATTTGAGTTTTAGAATTAATTCCCTTGATCGTTTTGAGATTCGATCACTGGAATAAATCCTATTTTTCTCTTTTCTCGCCAATATGATTCAAAGGAAAAGCAAAGGGGAATACATTTGAATTCTCATTTGCGGCTCTTTTGAATTTTAAATTTTTCCGTCGGGGGGGAAAGTTTTATTAACGTCCGCCCGAACTGGTATTTTTCGTATACCCACACGAGTTCTTTTTACGCTTATCCGGGACAAAGATTTTCAATTAATTAGGCTGCATTTAAAACTCTAATAATTTTCTTTGAAAACTATTGTACAATTTCCGGAACTTCGACTCGAGAGGTTTTACGGATTCCCAGACGTCCCGAACCGCGGACGGGCTAATAGAAATTTCCCGGAGAGTTAGGTAAATTTCGGAGAGGTCTTAATTCGATTAAGATCCTCGTTAGACTGCGATATGGATTTTTGATCAATCCACTTCGAAGGGATGGAAGAGAGTAGGAATGGTGGGAATTTCGCTTGGTAACAGTATTTGATTGGTTGATGCGAATGGTCTGATTTTATAGAAGACATCGGCATTTTGCTAATTTTGCTAGAATTACAAAAATGCATGTGGCATGATTTCCTTTGTCTTGTTCTAAAAAGAAACGGACAGGATATCGGCTAACTAGGAATTTGCTGAGTGATATCATTTGCAATTTATTTCTTTTTAATTTAAATTTTGATTTGAAATAATTGCAGGTATTAGTTTTTCACCTCAAAATCGAATTTTTATTAAACTAATCCTTTATAATGTTATTAAAACATTAATCTGATGCCATATTTTTAATTTAGCGAATTTTATATTAATTTTATAGGAATTATAAGGTTTGTAATAAGGTGACGAATGATAGGGTTGAGTTATATGAAGAGGGATGAATGGAGAAGGCAGAAGACACGTAAATCTACGGTGATACGGAGAGTGTTAATTCGTATGCATGTGTGCAGCTCGTGTGGGTGATGCGTAAGATCAGCTTCGAGCGGACCTTTGGTTGTGTGTGTGAAGAATTTTATATATAAATTTTTTAATACTATGTCTCCAGTTTGGACATAGGTATCTCTTTGAGTCGCTCGCACTCGTGCCGACTCAGCACTTTGAACTGTCGTGTAGAGTTGACACGAAAAGAGTTAAATTTTATAACGTGCAAAATGTGTACGTTACACAGCCCGATCAGCATCTGATCGAATAGCCCATGCAAAAATCGATCAGATGCCGACCGGGTTACTAGGGTAACTCGGCCAGGACTCGACAGGAATTTGACCGGGATCCAATCGGGTTCGGACTGGGTAACCCGGCCGGAATCCGACCAGGATCCGACCGGGTACCCTGGTCGGATTCCCGATACAAGCAGGGCAACCCGGCTGGGATCCGACCAGAACCCGGTCACAATTTCTACACGGGTTTTACTTCTAAAGGAGGTAAATCATCAAGCTGAAAATTTCCAATTGGTTTGTCAAGTTGGCTCGCTCAACTGTCTTTTTTGCCGCATTTTCGAATGGTTTTCTAAATGAAAAGCCAAATGGAAAGCCAAATGGATTTCCAAATGGCTATCACTGAAAGAAGCATCGTGTAGCACGGGCTGTAGTACTATAGCTATACTAGCCTCTTAGTTCAGCAGTAGTGCCAGAGATGGCAGTGCCAACTTAGAATAGCTGCTATACGAAATGTGGAGACGGGTGCACTGCCCTCCCAAATTCAAACGTCGTATCTACATATTTTGTCGAAAATGAGTTATGATAATAGACTTGTTCCTTATGATCAGCAAAATTATCCTGTATCAATAATAATTAGCATATATGTTACGAAAATGCCTATTTTATTGAAAATATTTACGTATCTTTCTAGGTCAAACGCCTGCGATAATTTCTAATGTCGTATGTAAGGTAGTGGACCCGATACTCGAACACTGTCAGAGTTATGTAATTTTAGAAAATTATGTACATTTTTATCGTTTTCACAAAAAAAGTTAAAAAATACTTTAATATTTTAAGTTACTACTAAAAATATCAAAAAAATAAATAACTGACCCTATCGTTTAGAAAAAAATACAAGTTCGTGGCAACTCGAGAAACCAGCTGTTTTTGCTTCGCAGCTTATGGCTACAGTTAAAAAAGTGAAGCAGTGCTCTCAAAGTTGGCTCACTGCGCACGCAGCACACATGGACTTCCTGCTGGAGAAATGTTGCCATTGGTCAAAATTTGGCGCGCGATTCAAAATCGCATTGATTTAATTCGCTTTTGAATCGCGCGCCAGATTACAGCCAATGGCAGAATTTCTTCAGTGCGCGCGCAGGGAGCGAACTTTGAGAGCACTGAAGTGAAGTATTTGTGTCGTGATTTTCTTGGTAGTGCACCTTTTTTAAATCTAATAGATGTTTACATCAAACCATACAATCAATATGGTTAAGGAAAAAATGGTAATTCAACATTTTTATTGTTTTTTTTTTAATTTTGCTTCCTCATAGAGGAAGCTTTGTGGTGGTGACA
>CAJFCO010015583.1:0-12524 GCA_904066015.1 Synergus gifuensis
TATATCGCGTTAAATTCTTATGAAATCTTTTAGAAAATCTTGATATCTTTGAAATCTTGGAAAATATAATTCTTTTAATTTCCCTAGAATCACTTGAAATCTCTTCAAATCCACTGAAATCTCTTAAAGTCCTTTACGATATCTTATAATTTTTAAGTATTGTGAAAGTTCTGGAAAATCCTTACATTCTTTGGAAATCCTTTTAAATTCCCTAGAATCACTTAAAATTTCTTGAAATTTCCTTAAATTCCTTAAAATCACTTGAAATATTTTTTAAATCCTTTAAAATTCTTTAATATCATTTTGAATCCCTTCAAATACATAAAAAAAATTGTTAATACTCTAAAATTTTGAAACTCCTGAGAAATATTTTGAAATTAAATAAAATTTTTTAAAATCACTTATTGTTTCTATATAATTAATACCTCTTTTTTACTATAGGACTTTTGTTTTCACAAAATTAAATAGTTTAATAATCAAATATTGTGAATAATAAATCCGCAGAATAGTTTTTGGTGTATTGGCCAGGTTTCCCTATGTGGGGTATTTATTAGGGCATTTTTAGTGTAAACTGACAAGGCCCTGACCAGTTTTCCTTAAGTAGTGCAATATTCTGCCTAAGCGTTACAAGCCTTATGTGGGCTTTGCCAGTTAACCTGATTAGGGCCACATCAGAAGTAGGGAAAGCTGACCAGAACCCCATTAAAATTTCTGCCTTAAATCTTTCTCTATTCTATCTATTTAATTTAAAAAAAAATATTCACACATTATGTACCTGAAAATATCCCGTCCAAATAATTGAATTTTTATTTGAAACCTCCTTGATGTAAAGTGTATCTCGTGTAAAAAATAATGGTGCAGAAAAATCGACACTTTTTAGCCTTTGTGGAGTCATTGAGAAATCCGCTACGATCAAATCAACTTCTCCTGTTACTATCAAACCCATTGCGCCAGACCATGTTTGGTTACTTTCGCTCCAACTTCCAAATTCTTTTTCTTCTTTCACATGGTATATTTGAAAATTCATTGTTTCCTTAAGTATATACAATAAATCAGCAAGGTATCCTTTTAGCTTTCCATCAGTCCAATAAGTTAAAGATGATCCCTATATTCAGTAAAAATTATTTGCTTGAAAAAATCAACCTAATGTTGATTAAAGCACAAAATGAACTGTACCTTTACAGTTGCTATTCGTAAAACTTTCTCGTGAAGATTGATTCTTCTTACATGATTAGAACCCCACTCATTTAAAATTAACCTTGTATCTGGCTCCCAAGACCCCCAGCTGATAATTTCGCTCTCGTTTCCATTAAACAGGTACCATTTTTGAATCCTTTTATCGTCCTTAAATTTGAACAACACTGTTGCGCGAAAATTAAAGTGAAGTTTATTTCGAAATGATTTCAGACAATATTGGTCCAATTCAAGGTCACTTGTCATGAAAAGTAAAATGTTAATTGAGACATTCAAGATCAGGTGTCCAGGGAAATCATTAAATCTTTTAATGACGTTTTTTGATGTAAAAAGAATCACACTCATAGATCTTGAAGTTTGTCTTATATCTTGGGCTTTGTTAAAAGAACCAGAATGATTTGTATGCATTTCTTTTAATGGTATCGTCCTTATCTGAATTTTCCTCTTCGATAAAAGTAATAGCAGTTCAAAAACTGTACTCATTTCTGACGGATCTGTTTAAATAAAAAATTAATCTGTATATATAGGTGTACAAAAAACCCAGTCTTCGATTTTCTTTAAAATCTTTTTAATTCTATAAAACTCACGTCCATCAGCGAAATATACGGCTAGAATAGATGATGGTTTATAGACATCATAAACATCGAAAATTAAATTTGCGTAATCTTTTGTTTTCAATTCGAAGCAAGTACTCACCTTGCACAGAAAGATGAGGCTTAAAAATTGAAAAAAACCGGGTCGTTTCATTTCTTTAAAACAATTGACTGTTTATTACCTGTTTTATCAACGTTTTAAAACAAATTGACCTACTCGGAACTTGCACGTAAACTAACTTCGATTTACAAGGGCTGGAGTTGTTTATACATATAATTGTGTACTTAGATATGTACAGATAAGTTGTACTTTGATTCTATTCACACTACATTCAATAATAAATAAATAATAATAAATTCTCTGCCTTATCTAGACTTTTGCAATACATTTTTCGAAGAATAATAAAGTAACGCTTAAAACAGTTCCACATGCGAAGATTACTAGTAGCATTGCAATTCCCTTAATTCCAATACTGTCGAAATTAGTCGTTTCTGACGGAACTTCTGTCAAAAAGTATTTGGTTTTTAGGCGATTCAGAATGCCTTTGTCTCTAAGCTGATTCAAACTGAAATAGTTCATTATTATCATTTAAAATTGTAAAATTATCATTCAATATTTGAATAACATGTAAATATAAATTAGGAATCTATTGTTAAACAGATATACTTACTGATAATTTATAGCAGTTCTGTAAGGACTTTCCTTTCGTAAAGCAATACCAGCGCTGTCAAAACGTCCTGTAGGAATTTTAATAACTTGACAAGCAATACTATTATTGATTATTTCTTGCAAAATTTCGCTAGCATAGTAAGCTATTTTCTGATTACAAACCTGAAATCAATCAAGTAAAAGTTTAATTGGATGAGAAGGTTGAAAAGCATGCTTATTTAGTAAAACTTATTGTTACCATCTTGAATGCATCCTGTACTGTTTGTGGCAAATCTTGCGTCGGTAACATTAGTTTATACATTTTTGTGGAGATTAAATTATTTGAATTCTAAATAGAAAAGAAGTAATGAAGTTTTTTTATTTTTTTATTATATTTTGACCAAAATCAGTGGCGGATCCAGAAACAATTCTTGGGGGGGGGGATTAATTTTCACCTAAAATTTAGAAATACTAGCAATTATGATCAAATTCAATTAGTTTCTCGTTTTTGCACACCTTTTGCTAGTAGAAAAAATAATTGAGAATTTGAAATTCTTGAAATATAAAATCTTGTAATTCTTTATCTAATTAATTAATTATTATTATTAATTAATTTCTTTAATTCTTTATGAGTTTTATAAAATTCCTTAAAATTCGTTTTTTCTCCTTCAAAATTTGGTGATATTCCTTTAAATTTTGTAAATTCACTTGATATTTCTTAAAATTAATTAAAATTACTCAAAGTTGCATAAAGTCTCATTAAATCTTTAAAAATTTTTGAAAATTCACTGAAATTTTGTAACATTTATTGGAACCATTCAAAGTCTTTAAAATTACTTAATAGCCCATAAAACTTTTTATAATTTCTTAGAATTACTTAAAATTCCATAAAATGTGGACAAATCCTTAAAGTTATTTAAAATCCTATATGAAATTTCATAAAATCCCTTAAAATTCCTGACAATCCCATGAAATCTCGTAAAATTCCCATATAATATCTTAAAATCCTTTAAAAAAAAATCTGGTGAAATTCCTTAAAATTACTTGAAATTACTCAAAATATCATAAAGTCTCATTATATCTCTTAAAATTATTCAAAATTCCATGAAATTTCGTTAAATTCTTTAAAATTCTTGAAAATCTAATATGTATAATCTCACCAAATCTTTTACAAATTTCTGAAAACAAATGTTCTTCAAATTACTTAATATCTCATAAACATCTTAAAGTTGCTTAAAATTACTTAGAATCACCTAAAATATCATTAAATCCCATAAAGTTACTTAAAATCCAATAAAATCCCTTAAGTCGATAAAATAACTTCATATCCTATGAAACATTGTAAAATCTCTGAAAATTACTTAAAATTCCATGAAATTCCGTAAAATCCCTTGAATCCCTTAAAAGTCTTTAAAATTACTTAAAACCCCATACAATATCTTAAAATTCCTTTAACATCCTTAAAAATCTTGTGAAATTCCTTTCCATTTCATAAAATCACTTGATATTCCTGGATATTCTTTGGTGTTCCATAAAATTCCTTAAAATTCCACAACCTATCGCTATAACCCTTAAAATTACTAAAAATCCTATGAAATCGCATGAAATTCCTTTAAATTTTGCAAAATCTATTGACATTTCTTAAAATTACTTAAAATTCCATGCAATTTCATAAAATCCTTTAAAATTTCATAAAATTCCTCGAAATATCCCGTTAAATATTTCACAAGTATTTAAAATTCAATGAAATTCCGTAAAATTCCTTGAATCCCTTAAAAGTCGTTAAAATTACTCAAAACCCCATGAAGTCTCTTTATACCTCTTAAAATTACACAAAATTCCATGAGATTTTGTTAAATTATTGAAAATTCTTGAAAATCCAACATAATCTCACTAAATCCTTTAAAATTTCTGGAAATAAATGTCCTTATAATTACTTAATATCTCGTAAAATATCTCAAAGTCGATTAAAATTACTTAAAATCTCCGAAAATATCAGCAAATCCCATAAAATTACTTAAAATCCCATGAAATTTTATGAAATCCCTGAAAATCCAATGAAATCTCGTAAATTCCTTAAAATCCCCTAAGTCATTAAAATAACTTAATATCCTATGAAATATCGTTCAATCTCTGAAAATTACTTAAAATTCCATGCAATTTCATAAAATCCCCCGAAATACCGTGAAATCACTTAATATTTTTAAAATCTCAATAAATTTCGTAAAATCCTTTTAAATTCAAGATTCCATGAAATCTCATTAAATCTCTTAAAATACTACTGAATCTACTAAAATCTCTACTGAAATTTCGTAAAATGCTTAAAAATCTCCTAAAACTTTCTCAAATTACTTAAAATTCCACAAAATATATAGTCAAATCCCTTAAAATTATTTTATAATCCCATAAAATCTCATAATTCTGATGGTAATTGATTTGTAAATAATAAATATACGAATATATTATTAAATATTAATATATTACAAAGTGATATAAAAAAAAACACAAGAAAATTTACTGTTTATTTTAAAATCTGTTTAATTTCTCAAATAATGTTCACTAACCTTAGGTATATATTTTGAAATATTTTTTTGCTTCACTAATCATTTATTTTTCACATAAATAGAATTATTTTTGTCACTTTAAATTATTTTCTATCTCTATATAACCTTTTTATTAGTAATCGTTTTGACAACGAAAATAGTCTGAAGATATTTTTCAAATTCGATACATTCACACAAATTTTTCCCATTTTCCAAAGGAACCAATCAGGTTTTCGACAACAATGTGTTCGATATATTGGTAACATTTCTTTTTTTTATGATAGCAATGTTATTTGGCATAGTTTTCAGTGAACCGTTTAAAATAATAGTAAAAAAATTGACCAGTTATTTTTTTATTTTTATGTTTTTTTTTTCTAATATCCAAGGGCGAATTTCCTTATTTGATTTTTCTCACTCAACATTTCCCCCATGCCCCCCCCCCTGGATCCACCACTGCCACAATACAGATTTGTTAATATTTACTGTAAACATATCATAACTTGACCCATGCCTTTGGACAATCATCTTGTAAGAACCGTCCTTTACGAAACCATTCAAGTTCGAGAAGGGTAAATTTGCTGTGGGTACTGCAAGAAAACTAATTAAAACTGCCGAATATAGTGTCATCAAAATGAAAGAACATACGGAAATGGAGAAATAGGCCAATCTTAGTGATGGTATTGTTGGAACTTCTGCAATTACAATAATTAGCATTACACATATATAATTTCATGAAAAGGTGTGCAAAGTATATTTAAATACCATTTATTCCTTGCTGGCAATACATTCTCCACACGTCTAAGTAACATTCCGAAATTAAATGCGAAAAACTAAAGGAATTTTTTTTCAAGTTCATTGACGTCATTAGTGCCAAAATAAGGGGAGTCGTTATTATTAAGAAACCAATAATAATCCAAATTTCGCAACTAAAAGGCTGGAAAAGATAGGGTATTTAATTTTCATTGAATAAAAAGTAAATTAGATTTTTTATATATACCTGAAAATATCCTCCCCAGAAAATTGTCATCCCATTTGTGGGTTTCTTGATATAAAGAACATCTTGTTGCATAAACAGTGGTGTAGTAAAATCAACACTAAGTAATCTTTGAGGAGTTATTGATATATCCGATACAACCAAATCCACTTCACCTTTTACTATCAAGCTCAATGCACCAGACCAAGTTTTTTTGCTTTTGCTCCAACTTCCATATTCTTTTTCTTCTTTCGTGTAATTTGTTTTAAAATTCATTATTTTTCCAAGCATTTCCATTATTTCAATAAGGTATCCAAATGGTTTCCCGTCCTTCCATTGAGTTAGGGGCGAAGCCTTTAAAATTAACTTAAATTTAGTTAATTTTTAGTTAATTTTAGTAATTTAGTTAATGTTTTAATAATACTAGTAAGCGCGATTATTTTGTATTCCTTTTTACATCTTGAAGTCATATTCAGAGCCAAATCAGATTTATGAAACTATATAATGTATGCGAGAATTTTGAGAAATTTTTAGAGAGAAACCACTTTTTCAGAAAGGAATTTTAAGAGGTTTCTAGAAATTTTAAAGGAATTTGACAATTTTTAAGTGATTTTTACGAAATTGAAGAGTTTTAGGATTTTAAAAAGATTTTAAGAGGTTTCTAAGAATTTAAAAAAATTTCAAAGTATTTCAGCGATTTTTAAAGGTTTTTGTGAAATTTTTAAAAATTTCAAAAGGTTTGTTATTCTGGATTTTCAAGGAAGTTTAAGATATTTTAAAAGATTTTTAAGAATTGCGAGGGATTTTATGGAATTTTATGAGATTTCTAATAATTTTAAGTGATTTTAAGAGATTTTTCTGATATTTAAAAGATTTTGTGAGAATTTTAAAGGATTTCATGGAATTTGATGAGATTTCTAATACTTTTAATGGATTTTAAAGGATATAAAAGGGATTTTAATTTTTATCATTGAATTTTAAAGAATTTCAAGAAGTTTTTGGAACTTGTAGGAGATTTTCACGAATTTTAAGCGATTTCAAAGATTTTCGTGAAATTTTAAGAGATTTTTGAGAATTTTAAAAGATTTCAACGAATTCAAGCGATTTATAAAGGTTTCGTGAAATTTTAAGAGAATTTGACGATTTTTAAGTGATTTTTACGAAATTAAAAAATTTTTACTCTCTAAAATTGAATCATTCAAAAGTCACTGAAATTTTTAGTAATTCTCACTAAACTATTAAAAATTTCAGTGACTTTTTATTGATTTTCGGTAGATTTTTCACTAATTAAAATCGTGAGAAAAGAGTCACTGAAAATCACTGAAATTTGACTGGTAATCAGTGAAATTTCATTGATTCAAGTTTAGAGAATAGGATTTTAAAAAGATTTCGTAGAATTTTAAGGGATTTTAGGATATTTCTTGAAATTTGAAAGGAATTTATGCAATTTTAAGAGACTTTCAAGAATTCTTAGCGATTTTAAAAGGAATTCTAAATTTTTTGGAAATTGGAAAAATTTTAAGAGGTTTCTAAGAATTTAAAACGGTTTCAAAGAATTTCAGCGATTTCTAAGGTTTTTGTGAAATTCTAAAGAATTTCAAAAGGTTTGTAAGAGTTTTATGGGGTTTTAAAGAATTTTAATTGTTATCCTAGAATTCCAAAGAATTTTAAGATATTTTAAAATATTTCTAAGAATTGCTAGGGATTCTATGGAATTTTATGAGATTTCTAATAATTTTAAGTGATTTCAAGAGATCTTTCAATTTTTAAAAAATTTTGTAGAATTTTTAAGGATTTCATGGAATTTGGCGAGATTTCTATAATGATTTACAGAGAGTTTTAATGTTAAGGAACTTCTAGACGTTTCTAGGAATTTTTAGAGATTTTCATGAATATTAAGGGATTTTAATGATTTTCAAGTAATTTTCACTAACTTCAAAAGAATTTTAGAATTTCTAAATAATTTTGTAGAATTGTAAGGGATTTCAGAATATTTAGTGGAAGTTTAAAGGAATTTAATGGATTTTAAATGTCGTAAAATTTGGAGGAATTTTATAAGATATTTCAACGAATTTTAAGGGTTTTGGAAGGTTTTGTATGAAATTTTAAGAGATTTCAAACAGTTTCTAGAGTTTTAAAGAATTTAAAAATTTTTCGTGGAATTTTAAGGAATTTTCAGAGATTTTAACGTATCGTAAAAAATTTTGACGTTTTTTAAATGATTTTAAGAGAATTTAAAGGATTTTTATGATTAATCAAACATTTTGTGAAATATTAAAGGATTGCATAGAATTTTATGAGATTTCTAATAATTATAATAAATTTTAAATTATATATAAAGGATATAAAGGGAATATTATCATAGAATTTTAAGCAAGTAATTTCTAATTTTAAGCAAAAATTTCTACGAATTTTAAGAGATTTTCACAAATTTTCACGAATTTCAGCAGATTCTTTTAACTTTTAAAACACTGCATGAATTTTGAAGGATTTTAAAGTTTGTCGGGTAATTTTATTGAGGGATTTCAAACGACTTTTATGACTCAAAAGATTTCGTAGAATTTAAAAGAATTTTGAAAGTTATCTTCAAATTTTTAGAGATTTCAAGAGGTTTTTCTGATTTGTAAAAGATTTTGTGGATTTTTAAGTATTTCATGAAATCTTAAGTGATTTTAAGGAATTTTAAAAGAAGTTAAGAGTTTTTGATGAGTTTTATTAAAAATTTGTGTAATTTTAAAGGTTTTTATGGTATTTTATGAGATTTCTAATAATTTTAAGGAATTTCAAGATATTTTGCTGATTTTTAAAAAATTTTGTATAATTTTTAAAGATTTCGACAATACATCGACTTTTTGTATGTTTATTATTATTATTATTATTATTATTATTATTATTATTATTATTATTATTATGTCAGATATACAATTTCAAAAGTTTCAGGGGGAGTTTGAACCCCCTAAACCCCCCCTGTATCCGCCCCTGATTATCTTAGATTATATTTTAAAAATTTTTACCTCCACTGTTGCTATTTGAAAAACCTTTCCATCGAGGTTGGCTCTTCTTATGTGAATTGAGTTGCTCTTTCTTTTTATTAATCTTTTATTGGGTTCCCAGGTACCCCAAATGACAAATTCGATGCCATTCGCGTTAAACTGGTACCATTTTCGAATCATCGTATCACCAAAACATTTGAATAATATCGTTGCGAGAAAACTAAATTCAAACTTATTTCGAAACGACTCCATACAAAATTCGCCCGGAGGTAGATCATTCGTCATGGAGAGAATAAAATTAATTGACACGTGAAATATAATTCGTTCAGAAATATTATTCAATTTTTCAATGCCACTTTTTGATGTAAAAAGAATTATACTCATAGATCGTGTCGTTTCACTTATTTTTTGTTTATTGTTTATGAAATCAGTTCTATTTGAGAGTTGCTTTTCTCCTCTTAATGCTACTGTCGATGTGGGAATTTTCCTCTTTGTCAATTCTAGCACCAGCTCGAAAAATATCTTCATGTCTGATATATCTGATATATACAAGTGCAAGAGATAATTGCATTTTAATTATTTATTGCAATTTAGGTAAAAATGTATTATTTTTTTTAGGTAAAAATGTATTACTTACTCTCAGTATCTATGATGCAGGGCAAAATTATTGATGAGGATTTGTAGGCATTCTGAATGTCCAAAATTAAACTGGTATAATCGACTTTTAATTCTGAATTAATTATTTTCAATGAATAGATAAAAACTACAAAATATAATAATTTTTTCATTGCCAAAACTATAATTATTCTTTAGAATTTCAAACTATGGAACATTTATTTCACAGTATAGGGTTATTTCGTGAACGAATTTTTTTTTGTCGCTGATGACAGGAACCGTTTCGTGTGCTTGAGATTACAGAACTGATTAATCGACTATCAACCTTCCATGGATTTATGTTGTCGATTTACAAGCGATATAAAATGTATAATATGTGTAGATATGTACAGATATTCCTAGTCCCTTAAATATTTACGAACCTTGGTTTGAACTTCAAGCATGAATTCACAAAAAACGTCAAAGATTAATTTAGCCGGAAGTAGACAAGTAAAATGGAATAATTAGACTACAAATAATAGATAAAATGACCATTCACAAAAAACCTGCATATTTTACATTAGTTATTATATTAATTTAGAATTTAGAATATTTTAGAATAATAAATTAGAATATTTGTAATCTATAGAATAAATACTAGAGTAGAGTAAATATATTACATATAATAATATTTACACTAAGTGAAGAGAATTTTACGGTTTTTAAGTGATTCTTACGAAATTGAAAAGAGTTTTAGGATTTTAAAAAGATTTCGTCGAATTTTAAGGGACTTTAGGATATTTCGTGAAATTTTAAAGGAATTTATGCAATTTTAAGAGATTTTTAAGAATTCTTAGCGATTTTAAAAGGGATTTTAAATGTTTTGAAATTTGGAGAAATTTTAAGAGGTTTTTAAGAATTTAAAAAGATTTCAAAGTATTTCAGCGATTTTGAAAGGTTTTCATGAAATTTTAAGGAATTTCAAAAGGTTTGTAAGAGTTTTATGGGGTTTTAAGAAATTTTAAATGTTATCCTGGAATTCCAAGGAATTTTAAGATATTTTAAAAGATTTCTAAGAATTGCAGGGATTTATAAGAATTTGATGACATTTCTAATAATTTTAAGCGATTTCAAGAGATATTTCTGATTTTGAAAATATTTTATGGGATTTAAGGAAATTTAAAGGAATGTAAAGGAATTTTGAAGGAATTTAAAGGAATTTCAAAAGGTTTGTAAGAGTTTTATGGGGTTTTAAGGAATTTTGAAATACTTTTAAGAAATTAGTCGATTTTTAAAAAATATTGTGGAATTTTTATGGATTTGATGGATTTTTATGAGATTTCTAATAATTTTAAAAGATTTCAAGAGATTTTTCAAATTTTTAAAAAATTTTGTTTGAATTGTTAAGGATTTCATGGAATTTGGCGAGATTTCTAATGATACAGGGATTTTAAATGTTAAAAAATTTCAAGACATTTCTTGGAATTTTTAGACATTTTTATGAATTTTAGCATGGATTTCAAAATATTTTTGATTTTGAAAATTTTTGCGGAATTTTAAGGGATTTAAAAAGGTTTCCGGTATTTTAAATTTTATCATGTAATTTCCAGAAATGTTAAGAGAATTCAAGAGATTTTAATGATTTTTAAAAGACATCGCATCTTTAAGGATTTTATTAAATTTTATGAGATTTCTAATAATTTTAAAGGATTTCAAGAGATTTTAAAAATATTTTATGGGATTTAAAGGAACTTAAAACTTGTCAGGGAATTTTTTTGATGGATTTCAGAGGAATTTTATGATTTTTAAAAAGATTTTGTAGAATTTACAAGGATCTCGAAGGTTTTTGTAAAATTTTAACAGTTTTCAAGAGTTTTTATTTTATTAGTTTTTAAAATATTATAAAATTTTTAAGGATTAATGATTTTGAAGATTGAAGATTTGAAGACACTATTTTTTAAAGATAGGATTATTATAGTGCTAGATGTCAATTCCAAGATTTATAAATTTGTCGAAAGAATTGAAATAGGTCTTTCTAGTTGTTTGTTTAATTTATGGGTGTAGTATATTTTTTCGAGGATTAGGATAATAAGTGATAGAATAAATCCACCTGCAATAATTATCAATAGAGTAACTATTCCCCTAAGACCAACTGTGTTAAAAGTATCGAATTTTGGTTCCATCATTTTGCTGAAGTATTTCAATCTTAGACGATTTAGTATACCTTTGCTTCGAAGCTTCGCAAGGCTGAAAGTATAATAAAATATAATGAAGCATCAAAAGTCGGACAATAAGTTTTTTATAATATAATTTCGAAAAAATATTTAAACTCCATTAAAATTGGTTAAACTTTACTTAAAAATAAAATACTGTCTGCAAGGAGAAAAATGGATATTCAAACTTAGGATTTAGATATGTTCATTTGACATACTAATAATTTATTGCTTTTCTGTAAGGACTTCCTTTTCGCAAAACCATTCCTGTGGTGTCATAGCGTCCAGTAGAGATTTTTACTAATTGACATGAGATATTATTTTTACCTATTTCGGCCAAAATTTCGCTATCGTAAAAAGCTGTTTTACTATCACAAACCTAAAGTAATATATAATTTTGAGAATGCATCTGCAGAGTAAATTTAAATCTATTATATTATAATATTTATAAAATGTTATACAGTTATATATGTACCAAATTGAATGCCTCTTGCACAGTTGAGGGTAATTTGTTTTTTGTTAACATCAATTTATTCATGTTTCTTAAAGTAGAATCATTTGTCTTCTGCATAGAAAAAAATATTCATTTGCATATTTTGAATAAATATAGAATTAATTATAATAATTACCGTAAACATATCATAATCTGATCCGTCTTTGATAACAATTAACTTGTAAGATGCATCTTTGACAAATCCTTTTAGTGTCGAAAATGGTGTACTTGATGTAGGAACAGCCAAATTGGAAATTAAACTTGCAGAGTAGAGAGTTA
>CAJFCO010015645.1:0-11251 GCA_904066015.1 Synergus gifuensis
TTTTTCAAGTTTAACACAAAATTTTATATTTGCTCTTTGTTCCATTTTTGTTTTTTAACATTAGCACACTTTTTCTTGTATTGAAATGGCTGTAACTTTAACATCTGTCATCCGATTTAAATGAAGTTAGGTGCGTTTGAAAGAGGATGAATGTATCTTTTTTATGCTGTAAGTTTTTAATAGATGGCGCTGCATGTTGTATGATATAAATATAAAGTTCGGTTATTTTTGGGACATACTGTGTATACCATATATATTCAGCCTCAATATCCTAAATGCTCAAATAGCTGACCAAATATCTAATCCTATTATAAAAAGAACATGCATTTCAGCCAACTTCATAGCGTTACCATGGTGAAGAAGAAGACCTTTTTTATGGTGCAGGCATAGCTGATTAGTGTCGAATTGAATAAATAGCTGTAAGTAGAGAAAATATCCAATATTCCTCATATTTTTCAGATTTTCCGAATTTGCGTAGACGATTAATCAGTAAGTTTTCAAGCTCAAAAAATTAAAAAAAAAAATTTTTAAGGGAGTTAAATTCTCTAGCCTGTAAACCTCTCGGATTTTATTTAAAAAATTTATTTATCCACTTATTTGCAAAAATAAAAAAAATTTACTCAAAAATTTGTTCAAATGTCCGCCATTTTGTTAAAAAATTTTATTATATATGAAATTGAGGTTTACAGACTAGGTATTAGTGTTATAAAGCTAAAAAAATTTGGGTCCCATTTTTCAGACAAACCTAGCAAGCGTGAGAGTGTACGCAAATTCATGCCAAGAAAAGGACACCAGCAGAGTATTTATGACAATTATTTCATAAATAAATTGTTAAGGAAAAGTGAAGCCTGAGAATGGAGAAAATATCAGGAAGAAGCGTTTGAGAAAATAAAGAAAGCACTAACGTCAGATCCGATCTTAGTACACCCGGACTTTACAATACCTTTTCAATTGGAAACTGACGCAAGTACCACGAGGTTAGGAGCAGTTTTAACTCAGGTTAGAAACGGGGAAAATCATGTAGTCGCGTATGCGAGTAGGGGCTTAAACGGGCCGGAAACTAGATATTCGGCAACGGAATGAGAATATTTGGTAGTAAATTAGGCGATAAGGAAATTTAGACCTTATTTAGAGGGCTTTCATTTCAGGGCCTTGACTGATCACCAAGCTTTGAAATGGCTTCATAAGATGAAAAATCCAACAGGGCGCGTAGCTATATGGGCTCTAGAAGTACTGGAGTACGATTACGAAGTAGTCTATCGGAAAGGTGGTTTGAATCACGTGCTGGATGCACTCTCAAGAAAAAACGAAATTGAGAAACCGTTAGTCAGCGCCTTAGCGACATGCGTAGAAAAGACGCTCGAGAACCTAAAAGATGAGACCGACGATTGGTACAAAGTCAATGTTAGGCAGGTGTTAAAGCATCCTAAGGAAAACGAGAATTGGAGAATAAGGGATTCTCAACTGTATTTTTATAGACCAGACCCACTTCCAATCCTTGGAAATTTGTAATTCCCAGAATATTGCAGAAGCAGGTTTTATTAGATAACCATGGCAACAAAACCATGGCCATTTAGGAGCTGAGAAAACATACACAAGAATATCGGAGAACTACTTTTGGCCAGGTAGTTATTCTGAAGTATTGGATTATGTTAAAAGCTGTAAAATTTGTCAAAGAATAAAACCGGGAAACAAACCAAAAATAGGGTTAATGGAAAATAGGATAGTAGATGAACCGTGGACAATGGTTACAGCGGACATAATGGGCCTGTTACTATTCACTAGGAAGCGTAGAAACCAATATATCTTAGTGATCGTGGATAATTTCTCGAAATGGGTAGAAATAATTCCGATTAAGAAAGCTAATGATAAAAAAATAGAAACGGAATTCTATAAGAAAATAATATCACATTGGGGAATGCCCAGGATATTATTAACGCATAACGGGACAGAGTTCGTTAATAAAACTATTAGGCAACTAGCGCAGAAATTCGGGATTAGACACGTAACCACACCAAAATATTACCCCTAAGCGAATAAAACGGAGAGGTATCATAGAACGATCAAACAACTGATCAAAGCGTATTTAGATGATGACCATGCATCATGGGATGAGTACCTGGTTGATATCAAATACGCGATGAATACGAGTAAAAATGCATCTACAGGTTTTACGCCAGCGTTTATAAACTTAGGGAGGGAATTGCACCCGCAGCAATCCCTAAAAGCTGAAATGGAAAATATGGAAGAAGTAGAATTTCAGGAAGTAGATAAATGGACACATAGATGGCGAAGTTTTCAAATTTTGAAAGAACAGGTACAGAAAAAATTGATGACGCGAACCAGAGAACATTCGCATTTTTCACGTAAATATAATTTCTTTTCACGTTCTAACAACTGAATTCTATTAATTAAATACCAAATATTGCTTCACGAATTAATTCGTAACGAATTTCTGATTCAAACACTTATTTTTTGTCTTTAAAAGTCGTCTAAGATTTATTTTCCGCAGTAGTACCCACACTTACCCTAGATATAAAACGCTATTACAAAAATTTTTCTTTTTATTTTTAATGATAAATTTAGACTTATCGCTATCTCATGAACTAGGATGGTTGAAATCCGAAAAAAAATTCAAAATGTCCAACTTGAAAATTTTTCACCATTTTTTTTACCGTAAATTGTTTAAAAAAGGGTTAAATATTAATCAATAATTATGATTTTAGTTCATGCGATGAAGACATATGTGTAGAATAATATATCCAAATTTCAGCCCGATCGATCCAATAGTTTTTTCTGAATCATGGCGACTAGGTTAAAAAACGTTGTTACGAGAAAAACGGGTTTAAGGGGGGGGGGGGGCTTCGGTCTAAAAAATGCATGTTTTTAGGAATTTTTTTGGGCGATACAGGTACTGCTATTTTATTTTGACAATATGTAACTTATAGTACAACTTTTAGACTGTATTCCTGGAAATTTATATTGAAAAATATTAAAAATTGAGCAAGTAACAGCGAATCTCCCGAGGCGCCTCGAAAAAAAGGTGTTTTGCGGTGAACATGATAATTCGAGACAGAATTATCAGAAACAAAAAATTCAAATTGGGTTTTATAAAGGAGATGTTTCTTGAGGTAACGCTGGGACGATTTTTTTTTCGATTTTTGAATTTTTGGTAGCATTTGGAAGGAAAAAACACGATTTTCGCTAAAAAAAATCGATTAATTTGTTATTGTAAAATCAACAATTATTTAAAAAAACGAAAAAGGCTCCAGCATTACCTGGGGAATTATGTGAAGAACAACTGTGAAAAATTTCAAAACGATCGGCCCACTAGATTTTAAGTTATGCTGTCCACCGACTTTAAAAATGACACTTTTCAGGAGAACGTTTTAAATTACATTAAATTAAAGCGCCTCACGCTTTCAAACATGTATACGAAATCGAGGTGGAGCAAAAGACAATATATTTCCATCATTTTTGCTCCTATTGACCTGAAATTTTCACACAACATTCTTGAAATGTTGTATTATCAAATAAAAAATAAAAAAAATTCGAAAAAAAAGCTTAAATACGGAATCCCTCCCTTAAAAAAGCGCTTTCAAGCAAGTATACGAAATTGAGGTGGAGCAACTGACCATATATTTTCGTCATTTTTGCTCTGATTGACCTGAAATTTTCACACAACATTCTTGAAATGCTGTACTATCAAATAGAAAAATAAAAAAATTCGAAAAAGAAATCCTTAAATACCGAACCCCCTCCTTAAGAGCATGTATTACTTTATCGGAGCCCTACCTTACCACCTCGGAGATTACCATAACAGAACATACTTAATTTTTTCTTTGTCGAGCTGTTGCTTTCGTCCGCTAGGAGCGCAGTCTTTGTCACCATGTGTTCTAACGACTAACCCTAGAAACCTGTCAAAAATTCTTGCACACAATGCATAATTTGTATATAAAATTTTTCTCAAATTGTGTGGTTTTTTATTTCGTTTCAATGTAAGGCTGCAGAGAAAATGCTCTCAGTTTTCATTTTCTTGAATTAAACTTTTTTCAAATTTCTCACGAAACGAAGCAGATAAACGTAGTTTATCATCTTCTGTTTCATGTCGCAAAGTTTGAAGATGATTGTTATAGTGTTAAAAACAGTTATGTTGCAGTTGGGTCTAAAGAAATTAGGATAATTTAGGCTTGGTCGGAGAATTACAGAAAAGAAGAGATTGATTTAGAATCGATTTCCTTAATTATTTTGCGGGCTAAGCAATCACCTGTCCTCGTCCGAGGATGAAAATGTCATCTAATGGGAGACAATAAAAATGATACCCGGTAATTCATACAACAATCTGATTTATTCATTCAACCCCCATTTATAGTTCTATAAAATATCCCTGTTAAGAATACATTTAATTGATGATAATATTTGTGCATGTGTTTGGGTGTGTGTGTCACGTGAGGCTAGGGAGTTCTATGCATTGTGTGTGTATGGGTGAGCATTACTTATGGAACTCTATCTATCAAAGACAAGTGTGAGTAATAATTATTTTTCACTTTAGTCAGAAGCGTCAAGACCGGGTCACAAACCACTTCGCTCGTGAAATTCGGTTTCCTGAATTCGAGTGTATTTAAAATCCGCCGCTTAATTTATAATTCATCCTGAACTCTTATCGTATTTATTGAATAAATTGTGTTTTGTTTAATAAATAATTCTATTCAGTGACTATACCTTCACAATCATATAATAAGTGGAAGGAACTCAGGCAAAAGAAAAGATTAAGTTTCTAACATTTGGGGGCTCGTCCGGGATTGTGGAGTGTTTGTGATTCACTGAATGATTGATAAAGTTGCAAAAAACAGTTCAAAGGACAACAAAGAGATAGCAATTAACTGTGAAAAGAGGAAAAACAATTATAGCGGCGAGACGGTTAATTTTGAAATTGTGGTACTCGGTTGTTTGTTCGACCTTCTCATCAAGCATCGCTTATTATTAAACCTCGTTGAACCGAGATTGTTTAATAATTTGATCTTGACATTACACTGAAGTGCTCGTGTGTGTATGTGTTCGCACCACAGTACGTTTCTTATTCGTATACACTACGAACATTCAACAGCTAGAAATTAAATTTAGCTACCAAAAAAGCTAATATTCATATTCTGCGATAACGCTGATTCATGCGTTATCTCTCTTCAAAAATTTCTCCTTCTGGCTAAGATTCTTGTCAACCTCTTGACAAACAACTACGAGCACCTGCTTATGTCAACAAATATAGTTCCACTACAAGTCAACTGTACTCGGATGATCAACTGGATTCGGATAAGTTAAAAGCTTTAATGTTTATCGCTTCTTCTTTGTCTATTATTGTAAAAATTTAAGAATTATTAAATTTGTAAAAAAAAAAAAAAATTTGCAAAATGGATGAATGGAATACTGAAATGGTAGCGCTTCACGAAGCAATTTCTCGTACCGAGACTAATTATAAGAAACTCGGTTTAGATAAACGTAACGAAACTACTATTAGGGGGCGTTTAAATTTAGTTGAGCAAAAATGGAAACGCTTAGTAGAGCTTGACTTGAAGGCAAGATTAGCGTTCAATGCTGAAGAAAAAAAGAAAATAGAGTACTTCTCTAAAAATCAATTTTTGAAAATTGAAGAAACTTATTTCTCTGCTATTGATTTCTTAAATGATGTGCTACATCCCTTCATTTCAAAGACTGCTGGTCACACCAGTACGTCATCAAGTACAAATACTAGTCATCAAGAAAGTTGTGTTCCGAAACTACCTAAAATAACTGTGCCCACTTTTTCAGGGAATTTTGTTGAATGGGAAAATTTTAGAGATCTTTTTGTAGCGCTTATTATCAATAACGATTCATTGTCTGATGCTACTCGTTTACACTATCTCAAAACATCGCTAACTGGCGACGCTGTTCATATAATAAAGCATACTACGTTAACTGGAGCAAATTTTGTACCCGCTTGGGATCTTTTGAGAAAACGATTCGATAATCCGCGCGCTTTGATTAATGCTCATTTGCAAGCAATAGCATCTATTCCCAATGTTTCAAATGGTTCGATAGCTGACTTAAAGGTGTTGAGAGATAACAAAAATGAAGCTGTAATAGCATTAACGAATTTGAAAAGACCAACCGAACATTGGGATGATGTTATTGTTTTTTGGACTGTGCGCAAATTAGATAAAGCTTCTCTAAAAGAATGGGAGACGCACTTGGGCAGTGAAACTGAGTATCTTACCTTCAAAAAATTAAACGATTTTTTGGATTTGCGTATTCGCACACTTGAAGCAATTGAGATCTCAAGGTCAGGGTCCTCAGATAAAACAAAATTATTTAAAGCTCGATCAGTACAAAGCCATAATGCCTCTCCTACTTCTAAATGTTTATTGTGTAAAGAGAATCATACACTTTTTAGGTGTAAAGAATTCAAAGATTGGCCTACAGATAAGTGAAGAGAATTTGTTTTTCAGAAGCATGCTTGTGTTAACTGTTTATCGCCAGGTCATAGGCCACATCAATGTGCTAGTAAATATACTTGTGCGAAATGTCACCGTAAGCACAATACTCTTTTACACATCGATAATACGAACACATCTACTGAGTCGGTCACTCTCAAACATGATGACAATTTGATAACTTATAACACTAAAATAGTAAAAATACAATTCCATCCACTTCAAAATCGAACCAAAATGTTTCAATTATGAATACACAGTCTACTCTAAAGGGAGCACATCATGTCCTTCAAAAGCAACAATTAAATTGTAATTTAAATAATTATGAAAGTGCTTCACGTTCCACCTTGCTTGCCATAGCAGTGATTGAACTAGAGTCCGATAACGGTAAATCGGCAAGTTTCAGAGTATTAATGGATCAAGGATCCGAATGTAGTTTTATAACAGAAAAGGTCTTAAAATTACTACATCCTAGTTATCAAAAAATAAATACACAAGTATATGGTGTAGGTGGAGAACTCATCGGTACTTCTAAAAAATTAGCTAAAGTATGGTTACGTCCAAAGGAACCAAAACAAAATCCTGTTGAGTTACAAGCCCTCGTCTTGTTTAATTTGACTTCATACACACCACCAAGCATGCCATATAACGTTAATCTAAAACAATTATGTAATCTAAATCTAGCAGATCCTGATCCCTTTGGAACTGATAAGATAGATGTTATTTTGGGAGCAGATAGATTCGGATCCTGTCTCCTACCAGGATTAAAACAAGGCACCCTCGTTTCCTTAACTTCCCAAAATAGTCTTTTTGGATGGATACTGTCCGGACCTGTTCAAAATTCTGAAATGGGCCACTCAATCTCGGCGTTTCATTGTACGGCCGCTGAGCTTCAAGTCGATTTATCCCGTTTTTGGGAAATGGAAGAACCTCCCTCTACCTCCTTTATGACTGAGGATGAACTTCGATGCGAGGAACATTTTGTTTCTACGCATGTACGATTACCCTCAGGCCGATATATGATAAGGTTGCCTTTTCGGGATGGTCCTCCAATTAATATCGGTAATTCTTTTGGTCGAGCTAAACTTATATTAGAAAAAACTCTTACTCGATTGAAAACTAAACCAGAAATTCAATCTGAATACTTCGCCTTCTTGTCTGAATTCAAGGAGTTAAATCACATGGAATTAGTTAACGATTTCGAGGAGTTGGATTCTTATCAGAAAGTCTATTTACCCCATCATCCTATTATTCGAGAAAGCAGTTCTACTACTCATTTACGAGTGGTCTTCAATGCTTCCAGTCTCACTTCTGATGGATCTTCTCTCAACTCACATTTCCATATAGGTCCAAAATTGTTAAATGATTTAATTTCAATCATTTTACGGTGGCGTATGCCGCAATTTGTCTTTACAGCCGACGTGGAAAAAATGTTTCGGCAAATTAAAGTTGACCCTCGCGATTGCGATTATTAGCGCATATTGTGGCAATCACCAGAAGGTAAACTGGAAGCTTGGAAATTGACCACCGTCACTTACGGGACGGCATGCGCCCCGTACCTGGCTAACCGCGTCATAAAACAACTGGCTAGGGATGAAGGGTCTGAATTTCCTGAAGCTCAAACGATCCTGGAAAATAACTTATACGTCGATGACGTTCTTTTTGGAGCAGATACTCTCGAAGAAGCTAATGAGTTGAGAGAACAAGTTTCTTGCTTAATGAGACGTGGAGGTTTTCATTTAAGAAAATGGGCCTCGAATTATGAGCTCCTATTGTCCGATTGCTCACAGGGAAATCACGAAAGAGCCTTTGATTTTTTTACCGGGGAGGATATACAATTGAAAGTTCTGGGTTCACATTGGGATACGACCTCTGATAATTTTAAAATTCAAGTTCAAACTCCAGAAATTACGCAACCTTCAAAAAGAAAATTACTGTCCGTAATCGCCAAACTATACGATCCCTTAGGATGGCATTCACCTGTTATAGTTGTAGCTAAAAGAATGATGCAGGAATTATGGATTCGCAAACTGGATTGGGATGATTCTCTTCCAGATGACCTTGCCAAACATTGGCACGACTTTTACAGTAAACTGAACGAACTGGAAAAGATTCGGATTCCAAGATGGACAGGGCACTTGAAGTCTAGTTTAGGGTATGAATTGCATGGGTTTTCCCATGCTTCAGCAAGAGCCTATTTCGCGACAGTATATCTCCGAATTATTCAGGAGAATGGTGACATACATGTTGTTTTATTAATTGCCAAGACAAAAATAGCACCAATTCTACCGGTAACAATACCTAGATTAGAACTATGTGGTGCTCAATTACTCGCTAAGACTCTACACTACATTGTAGAAATGATGGGGTTTCAAAATATAAATCAATACTGTCACACAGATTCGACCGTGGTCCTAGGTTGGTTAAGTAAATATCCCACTACTTGGAAAAGTTTTGTTTCTAACCGAGTAGCTCAAATTCACGAGTTACTTCCAAATGCTAAGTGGAGGCATGTTCCAACTGGAGATAATCCAGCTGACTGCTCCTCAAGAGGCCTTCTACCGGACGAATTGCGAGATCACCCCTTATGGTGGAGAGGTCCATCATGGTTATCATGCAATTCAGTAAATTGGCCCAATAATATGCCTCCACTTCCTGAAGACTTAATTTTAGAAAAGGCTGGAAAAGTTAAGTCTCATTTTACACATCTTGTCGCGAAGGAAAATGTCCTCCTACAAGATATGGCCACAAAATCAACTTCTTGGCCAAAGTTAATTCGAGTCACCGCAATTTGTTTGCGTTTTCTTAAGGCCTTTCGTAAGAAATGGGGCAGACAGTCGAATTCTGAAGAAATATTACCTTCTTTTACTCTTCAAACTTCAGAAATAAAACAAGCATCCTTGCTTTGGATACTTTACGTACAAAGTTTAGCCTTCGCAAACGAAATACGCGCTTTAAACAAAGGAGATCCTATTCCATCCAATTCGCCCTTAAAAAAGTTAAATCCCTTTTTGGATGCGTCAGGAGTTCTTCGTTTCGGAGGTCGTCTACAACAAGCTCCTATCAACTATGATGAAAAACACCCTCAAATATTACCTCTCAACCAGATATCTGAGTTGATTGCTCAACACTCTCACTTGAGATCAATGCATGGAGGCAATCAGTTGACGTTATATACCTTGCCTCAAAAATTCTGGATTATCGGAGGTCGGAATCTTGTTAAAAGCATTATTCGTCGATGTGTGACTTGTGTTCGCGAGCGTGCCGCTATGGCAGAACAATTAATGGGTAGTCTGCCTGATTTCAGAACTACACATTGTAGACCCTTTACTCACACAGGAGTGGATTATGCGGGTCCCTTTCAGATTCGTTTTGCTCCAGGTAGAGGTCATAAGAGTTATAAGGGGTATGTCGCTCTCTTCGTCTGTTGTGTCACGAGAGCAATTCATCTGGAATTAGTTTCTGATTATACTTCGCAGGGTTTTCTAGCCGCTTATCGGTGTTTCATCTCGCGTCGCGGCATGCCTGCTCATCTGTACAGCGATAACGGTACGACCTTCCAGGGTGCTGATAAAGAGTTGAAGCTTAATCTAAAGCAACTACAGCGAGATCCTAATTTACTCAATAGTTTAACTATTGAAGGAACTTCTTGGCATTTTATACCACCTGCCGCCCCTAATTTTGGAGGTCTATGGGAGGCAGGCGTTAAAAGTTTAAAGCATCATTTGCGTAGATGTGTAGGTGCTCATACATTGACCTTCGAAGAATTTACGACTACTCTCACTAGAATCGAGGCATGTCTGAACTCTCGCCCTATTGGCCCACATTCCAACGAACCCGATGATTTCTCTTATCTTACACCAGGTCATTTTTTAATAGGAGATCCTCTTACGAGTTCTCCCTAACCCTCTGTCGAGTTGGTTCCAGAAAATAGATTAACTCGTTGGCAAATTGTACAACGCATATCCGAAACGTTTTGGCGTAGGTGGAACGTGGAATATTTACATTCCTTACAACAGCGTTACAAGTGGTAAGACCCTCAAAAAAATGTTGAATTAGGCTCTATGGTGCTTATTAAACATGATGCTCTTCCACCATCTAAATGGCAACTGGGTCGCATTATCAAAACTTATAGGACTAAAGATGGTTTGATACGAACAGTTCGAATCAAAACAGCGACTTCAGAATATGACCGACCGATATCTAAAATTTGTCTGTTACCTATATCATCAGCGGGAGCTATCGAGTTATCTAATAATCATAATAAAGATGATTAAATTTTTAAACATTAAATAGAGATAATAAGTTAGACTGAAGTAAAGTACTCATTTTTCATTTTCAATTTACGATATATCATAGCGGGCGGTCAATGCGTAATAATTATATTGTATTGTCGTGTTGACAGATCTAGCATAGCGGGCGGCAGTTATTATGTTATTTAACAATTATGAAACTGAGGTCGCTTCGTTATTTAAATTTATAGTGGCATGTATTTATTCGTTCTTGTATTGTTTTAACAATACAAAGCGGGCGGTAATGTTAAGAATACATTTAATTGATGATAATATTTGTGCATGTGTTTGGGTGTGTGTGTCACGTGAGGCTAGGGAGTTCTATGCATTGTGTGTGTATGGGTGAGCATTACTTATGGAACTCTATCTATCAAAGACAAGTGTGAGTAATAATTATTTTTCACTTTAGTCAGAAGCGTCAAGACCGGGTCACAAACCACTTCGCTCGTGAAATTCGGTTTCCTGAATTCGAGTGTATTTAAAATCCGCCGC
>CAJFCO010015678.1:3914-18133 GCA_904066015.1 Synergus gifuensis
TTTTTTAGGCCGGCAAAACATGATAACTATAGTCAGATAGGTAACCATGGGAGCGCCCTCTGATTACATATCTAACCAAGCTTTCCCTGAAGAGGACGCAAAAGGTCCATTTCGCGGTGCGGAATCGAAATCTAGACATATGGATGTAGTAGCGTCTGCCAACCATATATCCAGTTAACGATGTCTAGGTCGATTTTGTTCTCTCTACCATGGGAGCGCCCGCTGATAGAGAGAACGAGTTGTCACAGCTGAGCTGCGCATCGACGAACTGACTGGACAGCATAGGCGTCGTTGCTTTTAAGTGTTCGCCAGTGCGACGCTGAATCCTAATCCTCTTGTCTCGCCTCGCACCGATCGATAATATTATAAGTATGCAACGGGCCATACTGCCCGTTACAACTACAAAAATTTATATGAATGTAATACGTATCCAGTGTTAATGTACTGGGATTTTAATGGGGACGCCCACTGTGGAAGATGGGCATGCCCGGTATAAGCCCAAACAAAATGTTAATATTCTTTCTTTTCATTAACTTTAATTTTTATAATTATAAATCCATAATAACTGAAAAAAATTCAATATTTTTGGAAGATTGCATTCCGCCTATTGTATAATTAATATAGTACTTTAATTAATAACATTTTTCTTAGCTGGGACATCCAAGTGGGTCCCATTTGGTGCCCACTTATTAACTGGACTAAATTGGACACATTTCCAAACGGGTGCTTAGATATATATAAGGGCCATGATGCAGCAGCAACAATAGTAGATAAGCAGGGGGACTTCTAACAGCAGATTCCTGTTACTGACACTTACCGACACTCGAGAACATTCGATAGTTCATGTCCGTGCTAAGTTAATAAGTGCTAAGTTAATAAATCAATATTGTCAAAACTGTGATGACGTAACATACGCCCTCAGGTATGAGAAAAAATTCTTCTAGAAAGTGTGATTTCATTACGTCATAAGTATTATTTTTCTTATTTAGAGCAGTGGAATGTTGTTTGTCAGTCAGATCAGCATCCAGTACAGAGAAATTTTATTTGTCGGTTGTTTTTAACAAAAGGTCCAGACGTGTTGTGACCCATTGTACAAACATTTCTTAGAATCTTTTTATATGATCTTCTGAGGGCAGATGTTACGTCATCACAATATTCATGTGTTAGTACATGTACGTGTGAGTTCTTGAGTGGGAGTGTGTAAGTGTGAATTCTCAAAACAATGACATAACGTCCGCCCTAAAAGAATGAAGTCTTTAATATGACACGTATCTGGAATCAAGATTTTTCGCAGAATTATTTATCATGGGAAATGCCATGAAATTTTGTAAGTTTGTTAATCAGAAAAGCGGCTTTTCTGAGTATTTGAAAGCGCGCGTATCACTGGAATTTTTGCTACCGGTTACTAGCAGAGTGCCCTTCCAGGATGTAATAAATATATTCTTAGTAACCATAAAAATTTTGTTGCTATATAAGAAGGATCTACACATGCTATACTTCAGTTGAGTGCTAACCCACGGTCTAAGAAATATCACACATGTCAACTAGTGACAAACCAAAAGAATATCAGATTCGTCTTAACGTTTTTTGCTTAATATTCAAAAAATTAAACGAGAAATTCAAAGTGTAGTTAGACTTCGAATTTTAACAAAGGATTTCAAGCATCTAAACATCTGTAAAAACGAAAATGGACTTCGGAAAACTCAATGAAGCTGGAGTGTTAATATTCAATCTATGGTTAAACTTCAAGTTTTAACAAAGTGTTTTATGAAAGTATTTTTAAGTGAGTGCTTAAATTACAATATTGAAAATGAATTCTGGAGATTGCAAGAAATTGATAAAACTCATCGATGAAGCGTACAAAATTTTGGAAATAAATCCTACATCTGAGGAAATCGACTTTTGGATCCGACGTGGTACTCAAAACATCAAGCTACTGAATAAACTCCAGAGAAGAGGAAAGGATTATCTTTCATTGGGAGAAAAAAATCGAATTCAATCCCAGCTTTGAATTATGAAGGCAAGAAATAGGAAATTTAAGAAATTACGAAGAAGAGGAACAGGCATCAATGAAAATTTTGATAAAAAAAGTATCATTTGGGAAGATTTAGAGACTGCATTTAAAGGTTTAAGCTCTTGAGGCAGAGGAAAAAGGGTGGATTCGACGAAAAACTCTCTTTCAAGTAGTCACTTCAGAAGAAATACTTGATTTTCCAGAAATGACTGAAAAAGATTTCGTGGTCTTTTTCACTGGATCATATCAGCTTTCTCAAGCTGTATCTTATTTAGCAGAAATGTTAGATGAGGATGGAAAACTGGTTGTTGAGTATGCGAAAGAAGAGACCAATGTGCTTAAATTCAAGGTCCAATCAAGACACATTTCTCGAAAAACATACAGATGTTTTATTAGGTACAAGCCACGGTCGTATAAACAGGTCCAGAATCTTCGGTAGTGGTGGTGACTCGCGTTTTGTCCACGATTAGAGCTTTTCAACTAGCCACCAAAGGGTAGAACGCAACGATCGGAGGGTATATGGTTTGTTTACATCACCGTAATCACTGTGGTTTACATAACCTAGATTTCAAAACCTCCCTATTCAAATATAATATCCTCCTGAATATACTCACGTATAATGCAATTTTCTGTAAAGTGCTTTTCGCAAACACAATGAAAAGATTTAAGTCTTGGACTTCCTGGAATAGCTTCCTCCCATTTTTTTCGAAGTTCCTCATCCTTCGGAACCATACAAATTCTACGTTTTTCACCACTATATTCCTTGTCACACTTCGCAACGCAACACGATTTTGACATTGTAAATTGTAACGGTCACTGAGACATGTTAATATTAAACGATCATTTAAAACGAAAAACTGTACTAACGAAAATAGCACAGATGATCGATTGACCGTGAGCGCGAACAGTCCAAGTCGAAAACACTTTTAGGTTAGTTTCGTTCCAACTCTCTACCCTCCGATCGTTGCGCTCTACCTTTGGTGGCTAGTTGAGAAGCTCTAATCGTGGACAAAACGCGATTCAACGCTCTAATGCTTTCACCACCGGAGATTCGGTACCTGTTCATACGACCGTGGTACAAGCCTAACAGTGTTGGAGTTTCAGGCGTAACACACTATACATGTGAGTGTGCTAATGGCATGTGGACTGTTGGCTGCTGTTCACACATTGCTGCCATCGTGTATTATCTGTCACATGCAAGGTATTTATCAAGGATTATACAACCAGCCCAAATACTCAGCTATGTATTTAAAACCAAAAATCATATTCCAGTGATTGACAATAGCAGCGATGAAGATTAAAGTACAATTCTTGATTTGTGAGAGGCGAGGGGACTCACAGTCAAAAAGCACCCCGTATTGTGAGAGGCGAGGGGACTCACGGTCGAAAAGCACCCCGTATTGTGAGAGGTGAGCGGACTCACGGTCAAAAAGCAGCCCGTATTGTGAGGGGCGAGGAAAAATGTATTGTTCATAATTACGTATACATTTTATAAGTTATAGATTTTCCAAAAACGTTTCTAGCCAAACACAGACGATAAAGGGTTGTTTCTGAACGAAATAGCTAGCCAGTAAAGTATGCCATAAAGGTACATAGTTACACACTGTCCCGAGTAGGATTTTTATTTTTTTTCACTATGTTGCACCATTTAAAAAAATTTTACAAAAATATATGTTAAAGAGGACATCTTAAGGAATTTTTATGAAAAAAATGGTGGGTGTCACTATAAAACATAACCTCAAAAAAAAAGTTTGAAAACTTAAAAAATTTTTTAAGACCTGTTATTTTTTTTTCATAAAAATCGGTTGAGCCGTTTATGAGAAAAACTACTTTTTTATTTTTCTTTCCCCCTTCATAACTCCTATAAAAATACTTTTTTAAGGTTGAGACTTGCAGGAATTTTGTGACTCATAGGTGCCAATGTATGGTACCAATTTGGACTTGATACATGCGGGGGCAGATTTTACATGCTTACCCGGCTAGGCCCTTTGACACTTCAGACTATGCACCAAATAATGTTTATGGAATTCCACTAGTAAATAATAAAATATTAGGCCTAATGAAGGATGAATGTAATGGAAAAATTATGACTGAATTTATAGGTTTAAGATCAAAATTATATGCGTATAAAGTTTTGGGTTCAGAAAATTAAAAAAAGAAAGCTAAAGGGGTAAAAGATTCTACGTTACGAACAATAACATTTGATGATTATATGCAGTCTCTAAATTCTTGTCAAAATCTTGTCCGAACTCAACATATGATTAGAAGCCGTAAACATGAGGTGAACTCGATTACTCAAGATAAAATTGCTTTCAGCTGGCATGATGATAAGCGAGTGTTGATTCCTGGTTCAACAGACACTCTTCCATGGGGATATAAAAATAGAGCGTATGAACCCATGGAAATAGATGAAATTGATGTATAGTTATTCTAAAACGTATGATAATAATTGTAAAATATAGTTTTATTTGTGAATGGATGAATGAAGTCTGGAAGCTTGTATGTTTATTTGCAAAAAAATGTAAATATGTAAAAGAAAAAATATATAGAACTTATAAAAATATAAAATTCTATTTCTTGAATACCTATTAAATTTTAAGTTCCCTGTTTAGCTTTGAAATAATTTTTATAATTGTTAAAAAAAATATATATTATAAAAATAAGTTTACATAGTTCATAATAATGGTTTTCAAAGAATGTATAAAGCGCTAGAATTTGAGAAAAGAAATTTAATCTTTTTCTTTACGATGTTTATAAATTTTTAGATGAATGCTTACGTTTGCTGACCTAGGTTAACATTCTTGAGCAAGTCGCTTATACATAGTTAAGATCAATTGATTGATTTTTTTTCTTACATGATACTTCGTGAAAGGAAGTGTTAAATAATGAAACTATTTTATCTATCTACTTTTTATTTATTTATTTTTTTTAAGTATAATTTACAAATTATGTAGCATACTAAATAAACATTAGAAAAAGTATTTCTTAAATTTTAAAAACAATTATAATATTCCACTATAATAATCTAAATTTTTAAAAGTTAAAATACATTTCTAAAATAATCTTACACCAACTTTTTTACCATACCACTTATTGGTTTGTAATTAACAATTCGATCGTCTAAAATTAAGCAAAATGCTGATGTTTGCGGAGGAAAGTTTTCTTTTGCTTCAAACTCTATACGAATATGTACAGGCCCATTTTTTAAAGATTCATTTTGTTTTGAACAATCTATAACTATTAAAGGAGCATAGTCCAGAAATTGTTGCTTTGTTATAAGAGGCTGTGGCTCTTTACCATAATAGGCTGCTTGAAAATTGACAAACATGTCATACAATATAGAAAATTAATTCCTATTAATATCAAGATTCATATTACCATATGGATAACATTGAGAGTTCAAAAATAATTTTACATCAAATATATTACAATGATCAAAATAACTTGTATTTCGAGTAGTAATATTTTTTCTGTTTGTTTGAAAACCTAATATAGTAAATCTCGGTTTTTCCAATTGAGTTAACGTTTTAAGAGTCCAAATGTTTTTTTGTGTAGCTGGTAGCAATGGATACTCATACAATTCTCAACTTCGAAAGCTTATTTGAATAGATGGATCTTTTTCAATATATTTTAACAATTTAAATTTTTGCGCGTCTGATAGTTTTATGTATGGCAACAACCATTCCACTTTCTCAATTGCAATTTTATACTCTTCAATAGGAATCGCTTGGAGGATTGCATTTGCATCACTTCTTGATCTTGTCAAAATAAGCTCATGTATAGCGTTAACAATGATTTTTTGATAGTGGTATACAAGTGGTATACAAATGTCAAAATAACCAAGTACATTGGTTAAAATTTTATCATCTCTAAATTAAAGCCACCTTGCATTTTCCATGAATTTACTTTGACCTGCATTCAAAGAAACGTAATTTTTCATTAGACTTGTAAGGCCTACATTTTTATTTCTATCTATCTCTACATCATTCAGCTCATATTTTGCTTCTTCAAATAAATGACAAACTGCATTGTTAACCAAAACTGTGTTTGTGACTGGAGTACCATCAATTTTTGTCAATTTTCCTTGTATATGAATTGAACTTTTGCTTGGAAGAAGACAGTGATCTTGATTTTGCACACTGATTCAAATTTCATCGCTATTATTGAAGGTTGATGAGGCGTATGGTTGATTTACATGTACTTCACAGTGAGCGATTGACTCATCAAAGATGACAGGGTTTTCTATACTTAAAGTTTCCCGTTCCACGGCAAATAAGACGTTGATATATGAATATGCAAATACAAGTGCAGAAAACCTTGAATCTTTTTATTTTCTTCCTTTTGCGATCGGTGTTACCTTGAGGCCTAGTCTTGTCAGCAGCTGCACGTTTTGAGGTGTTATCCCTTTGACAACTCGTTTTCGACTGTTTATTTTGCGGCATGATACTGAGTTTTTATAACCGAAACCAAGCTTTTTATTGAAAAAAATACCCATTATAGCAAAGATTTGATATGTAGTCTTATTGCTATAATTTCTCCACGAAAATTAACCAACTGCCCGTTTTGATCCACTATCCGCAGCTGTATATGGTCTATTGTCTTGACGGAAACCGGCAAGTAAATGGCATGTGGTGGAACTTCCACTATCTTATATCCCGGTGGTACGATAGGAAAAAATTCATGAATAGTGTGCACTCTTTGACCATTGATATACGCTCCTGTAGTTATGTTACACTCAACTCTGAGAGCATTTACTTTAATTATAGATACAGGCTGGTCAGATTCATACCATTTATCAGCTTCTAGCCTGTGTGGAGAAAATCCTAGCAAAGGACCAATAGAATCTTGAGGTTCGAATGTAATATCACGATTACAATAAATTTCACTTTTTAATGTATTATTGTTTGGTTTAATATGAATAATAACACCATTACTTTCTAAAAAATTCTGTAGGTAGCTCTGTATGTCACTTATTTCATAACTTCCTGTAGGTATAGTAATTATTTTATTGTCCACGTAAAATTTATTTTCACCAAAATCCACGTTTGGAATTGAATTGAAAGTTAGAAACTCTACGAGACCTAAGGCATAATTTTTGCTAGAAGACAATTCAATTGGTGGAAAGTATTGAGTTTCAATGATAGAAGAATTTCCTGATAACCTGACAGTAAACGAATCGTCCATGATGATTGCAAACGATTAACTAAACTAAAGTAACGATTTCACATCTTTATATATAGGCAATACATATTACGTAAATTTAATTGATTACATAATTTCAGACATAAATGTCCACACACGAATGTATCAAAATTCTGATATCTTTCATGATTATACTTTACGCTACCAACACCGAGATACTTAAAGAGATCAGAAGGTGGTCTAAGATTACCAAAACTATCAAAATAAATTATTTTATTCCTAATTTTTTTATAAGCACACCAATGAGTTCCTGGACCCTCCCGATCATCAAGATTAACAATAGCTGATTCCCTTCTGTAAGGTCCACCTTCTGGTAATCCATTACGCATAAAAACACCTCGAAAATGGGGAATTTTTAATAATTTTGCGAATTTAAGTAAATTTGCATCATTTAATGCTCGGTGAGGTAGCTTCACTATGAGTTTTTTGACTTGCATTTTAGTCCTGCTCCTTGTGTATACGGTTTTAGATGAAGTCCTAATCCCTCTTTATATGGTTTCAAGTAAAAACCTTTTCCACAACAGTGTCTTCTATTTTTTGATTGTGACGTTTAGTTTCTTCAAGCTGCCGCTTAACAGCACTTGTATCATTCACAGCTTTTGCTATACCAGCCGCCTCACCTGCTATCGCACCAGTAGCACTTAGGCCCGCGAAAATGGGGATAAGGAAGGGTAGAAAACCCTCCACCTTTGTTGGAACAGGTAGAATATGGGATTTGTTTACATTTCTTTTTCCACCAGCCTTTTTTACAGATAACTGTGCTCCTCTGAGTGCTGATTTTATGACAGTTTGTGCATCATTACTTGTTATCATGGATTTTTTAGCTGCTGCAAAGATCTTTTTCAGTGCAATAGCAGGTTTTTTATTCTTGACACCCATCCCCAACTTCGATTTCATCTTCATTGCGTTTGTTATTCCGCAAGCAGCTGCTTTTTCACCTATGCCTGCGTCCTTGGCAAATACACGTTTCCAGGCTTTTTCAACTAGTACTTTATCTGCTGCCTTTCTAGCCTCGATATTCTCTCTATTCTGAAAATAAACAATATCGTGCTCTTTGCAAGCTGTGTCAAGAGGATTTATTCCAGGATCACCACGTGCAAGCCTTTTTGCTAACTTTGTTCCAGGTACACAGTATTGATACCCTGGAAGGTGCAATTCAGTTGTAAAGGAAAGATGGAGTTCACAACACAATCTGTCAAATTGCCTGTCCCAAATTTTGATTTGCTTGCACAAAAGAAAAATGTGAAATCTGAAAAGCGTCATCGTAATCTGTTACCGAATAGTCTACGAGCGGTATTTTGTGGTCCGTCAAATTGTGGAAAAACAAATGCTTTGTTGGCTCTATTAATAGATCCAAATGGATTAAGATTTGAAAACGTTTATGTTTATTCAAAATCATTAAATCAACCGAAATAAAAGTTTTTAGAAAAAGTGCTCAAGTCTGTAAATGGAGTTCAATATTTTCCTTTTAACGAACATGAAAATGTAATTATGCCAAATAAAGCTCGACCAAATTCAATATTTATATTTGATGATATTGCTTGTGAAAAGAAGGATAATGTAAAAGCATTCTTTGCAATGGGAAGCCACCAGGATGTTGACTGTTTCTACTTGTGTCAGACATATGCGTGTATTCCTAAACATCTAATACGAGATAATGTTAATCTTTTGGTTTTGTTTAAGCAAGATGAATTGAATTTAAAACATATATATAATGATCATGTCAATACTGATATGTCTTTTATAAAATTTAAAGAATTATGTGCAAAATGTTGGAATAATAAGCATGGATTTGTTGTAATTGATAAAGATTCTGAAATTAACCAGGGTAGATAAAGAAAAGAATTTGACTGTTGTATAAATTTAGTGGAGTTATAAAATAAACTACAATTGCAATTTAGTCAGTTATATTCGATTGCTTGAACTGATAACATGTCTTTACATGCAGAAAGTTTTCGTAAGCAGAAAGATGTTTTGCGTGAAATCGCTAAAGCAAGCGATGCCATTCGTCGAAAGCATAGATTAATAAAATTAGGCAAAGAAACAGTTGAACAGGCTTTAAGTGATACCTTTAAACCGATTGTAACTCCAATCCAAAAATTAGTTGAGGGATTTGAAACTGTTGGTAAAATTTATCCTGGTAAAATTAAAATGAAAAATGAGGTTAATTCTGAACTAAAGTCTGAATTTGAACAAGATATTTTCGAACCTAGTAACGATAATAATGAATTTATGGAAAATAATGAATTTGAACAAGATTTTATGCAAAATAAAAGTTTAGAATCTAAAAACAATAATCATGATGATTTTATGGAAAATAATGATAATGAAATATCATTTAAAACAGCTTCTGAAGACGTGGAAGATAATATGAAAATGTTGAATTCTTCACAGATGATGCATGATAATATTGCAAATGTTTATCTTAAAATGTTAGATGTAAAGAAAAAAGAACTAGATAATGTATATGGTGTTCGAAAATTATCTAAAGGAAAATTAATGATTGGTGATTCACCAATAAATTTTGAACAAAATGATGTTATAATCGGTAATAAAAGTTATCCTGCAACCAAAGGTTTATTTGAACTTTTGTTTAAGAAGGTACAAGAAGAAAATTATATTAGTATAGTTGATCGTAAAAATTATGAAAATATTATTTCTTCAACAAATGCGCATAAGAAATATTATAAAGTTGTTGGAACTGTTCGCGAGAATAAAAGTTTAAAATTTCAAAATTTTATAGTGAAAGCAATTAGTTTATCATCTCCTTCAAAATCTGCTAAAAAAATTAGAATTCGTTCTTCACTAGGTAAAGGATTAATACCAAAATATATGATTAGTGAAGAGGGTAAACAAATGGACTATATCTATTGGGATGATCCAAACGAGTTGGTAGAACGTTTACGTTTACTTTTAGCATCTCAGGTCGCCGGTAATCCTAGCCACACCAATGAGATAATATCAATAATTGAAGAACTACGTGAGGCAGGAATTATTTATTAACCGGTGCTTTGTTAAATCTACATCATTCTCAAAATGAGTATCGATGTGTTCGGACGTCATTTTAAACGAGCTGAGACTTCAACTCGAGGACCTCCTGGTATTGGTTTTAATATTACCTCAAAAGGTAATTTTGATATCAATAACAAAAGACTTTGTAACGTGGAAGACGCTGAAGAGGAATACGACGCAGTTAATTTAAGACTTGTACAACGTATTGTTCAAAGCGAGATCCGAAATCTTTATCAGGTTACGACATCTATGCGTAACGAAATTGACAATAATAATATTTTGTTGCGAAATCTTGAAGAATCAATCAACGAGAAAATTAAAAATCTTCAAAATGATTCTCAACAAGACTTATCTGCTTACAACGGAGAGCTTATTGATAATATATACGCTCAATTGAACGTACTTGAAAATGGAGACGGAAAAGCTGCAGTTGGTGAAGAAGAAACTACCCTCGTCAACATGTAGATATTCGTGGAATTGATGAAACTTGGCAAGCCGATCTTGTAGAAATGCTTCCATATGAGAAAGAAAACCAAGGATTTAAATATATGCTAACCATCATCGACATTTTTTCCAAATTTCCTTGGGCTGTGCCTATAAAATCCAAGAAGGGTGAAGACGTGACTGCTGCTATGAAATCTGTACTCATTCAAGTTCGCGTTCCAATGAATTTGCATGTAGATCAAAGCAAAGAATTTTATAACTCGCATTTTATAAATCTTATGAAGCAATATAATATAAATATGTACTCAACATTTAGTAATTTAAAAGCATCAATATGTGAGCGTTTTAATCGTACTTTAAAAAATAAAATGTGGATGCAATTTAGTTTGCAGGGTAATTATAAGTGGCTAGATATTTTACCTGATTTAATTTTTTTGCTTATAATGATACAAAGCATCAAACTATTAAAATGAAACCAAAAGATGTGACAGCTCTAAATGAAAAAAAGTTGTTACTGAATGTATACAAAAACTTTAAAATTAAATCTGCATTTAATAAAACAAAGTTCATAGTAGGAGATAAAGTGCGTATCAGTAAATTTAAACATGTTTTTGAAAAAGGTTATACTTCAAATTGGACAACTGAAATATTTACAATAATCCATGTAAAAGATACTTATTATAATTCTACAAATAGTGTTTTAAAATTAAAAGATTCTTCCAATATATATTCTTTTTCTGTTTTTTTTCGTTCAAGTTTTATAATTTTTTTTCACAAACAACTGAATTTCTTCTGGACTAAAAACTTCACTTTTACACCAAACAATTTCTGCAATAGTATCACGAATACAGTCATACAAGCGTTGAACTGGAAAAGCTGATAAATCTTGAATATGTTGATCAATGCATTGAATGATATTTTTAAGACTTCAAAAGTAGTTTCTTTTATTAAGAATGGATAATATAGATCCTTGCATCCAGTTTGTTCTAATATAATAGTTTTACTTTCACAAAAAGTTCAAAGCGTACCTGGAAACTTCCACAGTTGATAACTCCTTTAGATACATCCTTGTTGAAGAATTCATTAATTGAAACAAAATAATTTTTGAAGGTTTTCCAATCCTGAACACTTAACGAAATACTGCATCGGGGGTGACTTGATACCAATTTTAAAACTTTATTTAACTTTCCAGTATTGTTAAATTCCACACCAACGACGACTTGTTTTGTAAACGATGAATTTAAATTGTATGATGTTGCAAGAATTACTTGATTTTTCGGTATTTAAGACATTGTTTTTTTATGGTTGCACAAATTCAATCGAATTATATTCACCTCCAATATATTTTGAACCCAATTTAATTTTATTGCACAACCAGTTCATTCAATTTCTTTGTTGGCAGGAAATTCTTCTTGGCTTGTCCAGCTTCATTGAGTTTTCTGAAGTCCATTTTCGTTTTTACAGATATTTAGATGCTTGAAATCCTTTGTTAAAATTCGAAGTCTAACTACACCTGAATTTCTCGTTTAATTTTTTGAATATTAAGCAAAAAAGCGCTAAGACGAATCTGATATTCTTTTTGTTTGTCACTACTTGACATGTGTGATATTTCTAGACCGTGGGTTAGCACTCAACTGAAGAATAGCATGTGAAGATCCTTCTTATATAGCAACAAAATTTTTATGGTTACTAAGAATATATTTATTACATCCTGGAAGGGCACACTACTAGTAACCGGTAGCAAAAATTGCAGGGATATGCGCGTCTTCAAATACTCAGAAAAGCCGCTTTTCTAATTAACAGACCTACAAAATTTCATGGCATTTCTCATGAAAAATAATTCTGCGAAAAAACTTGATTCCAGATATGTGTCATATTAAAAACTTCATTTTTTTAGGGCGGACGTTATGTCATTGTTTTGAGAACTCACACTTACACACACTCACGTTCAAGAACTCACACGTACATACACTAACACATGAATATTGTGATGACGTAACATCCGCCCTCAGAAGATCTTATAAAAAAATTCTAAGAAATGTTTGTACAATGGGTCACAACACGTCTGGACCTTTTGTTAAAAACAACCGACAAATAAAATTTCTCTGTACCGGATGCTCATCTGACTGACAAACAACATTCCACTTGTGACGCAAACTTTTTTAGATTTCAATAAATGAATCTATGGTTTCTAAAGTGACGCACAAAAGGCCCCCCTCCCAAAAAAAAAGAAATTATTACAAATAAAATAAAAATAGGAAAATTATATTGTTTTCAGGAGATAGTTTTAAATAATAAAGAAAAATTACAAAATAAATTTAGACAAGAAAAAAGAGAAATTCTGGGCGCCAGTCCTTTCTTGGGACAAAGATAAAAATAAAACAAATAAATCTATTCATAAAAATCCAAATAAGATCAATTCAGCTAACACATAAGAGAAGGATAACAACGAGATAAAAGGAAACATTATTCCTAAGAGATAAGAGATAAATGATAAAGATAGAGTTAACCTCACAAAATTCTAACAAAATTAATGATTAAAATAATAGCCAAATTGTATTAAAAGATATTAATTCATACAAAAGATATAAGATATAGAATAAAAGTTAAAATATTAAAACTTCATTAAATAAAAATTATTGGCGATAAAAACAAGCTAAAATTAAACAAAACTAAATTTATTACTAGCTCAGAACATTTAAATAATTAGTAGAGAGGGGTGGTTCGGGAATTATAAGACTCAAAGTATTTTTAAAAAAGAATTTAACGAAGTTTTATTCATTTGAATAAGAATATTCTGACATGAGATAGAAATAGCAATGAATTGATTTTAAATGTGAGAATACAAACAAGAGTTGACATTGAAATTAAATGTTTACAGAATGAAAGTCAACGTTCGAACAAAATTCAAAATAAGATATGGGAGACTGAAGGACCGAATATCGATCCAATAATAATTCAGCCGAAATGACGTTAGATACGCATTACAAGTAATCTCGCTAGCGACTTGCTCGCCAACCAAGCTAAAAGGCGACCGATCGCCCACAGTCGGCGTCCAGCGACGGACCACGGAACACAGGCCACGCAGAGGTGTGACGCTTCCAGCCTTTTCTCGGCTCTCCTAAATTTCAACGCAGTCTCGACGTCAGCAGTCTACGTACCGCACGGTAGTATGTCAAGAGGCCCTGTACGCTGCTCCAAGCTGGGGTTCTCTCAAGTTTACCTTTTAAATTTCTTTTTGTAAATTAACCTACCCTGGTTGAGGGGTAGTTTTTTGGAAACCAGTGTACGCAGTTCCAAGCTGCTGGTTTCCAATAAATTCTCACCATTTATTTCTTGATATTATAATTATTATTTGTTCTTCCCACACCGACTCTCCGTGTACGCAGTACCAAGCTGCGGAGACAAGGTGGCGGATTATCGTGAGGGAAATTTGATTTTGCGCCAGTCATTTCGGGGTAAGGTCGCGAACATTTTCTGGTTAATATAATTATTATTTGTTCTTCCAACACCAAATCTCCGTGTACGCAGTACCAAGCTGCGGAGA
>CAJFCO010015692.1:0-11247 GCA_904066015.1 Synergus gifuensis
ATGAATGTATCTTTTTTATGCTGTAAGTTTTTAATAGATGGCGCTGCTTGTTGTATGATATAAATATAAAGTTCGGTTATTTTTGGGACACACTGTGTATAACAATTTGTTAATTAAATTTGTTTATATTATTGTTAATTATTATTCAGATACAAACTTTTTCCATCATAATGATGTCATGCGATGAATTACTTACAATATGAGGAAAAATAATATGAAAATAATGAAAATTGCAAAAATCAAGATTTAAACAATTAATTGTTCATTAAAAAATTTTTTGTTGGATGCTTGCTTTTGGATAATCTTCTAGTAATGTTGCACTATTAAACTAAGTTGATTTCAAAACTTTTCACTCAATTTCCAAGAAGCCAGAGGAATAAACTCAAAAAATTGTCATTTTTTCGCATACATTTGTTTATTTATAAAAAATGAAAACCTTTTTCAAAAATCGGTCTCGAAAATTATCTCCTGAATTTTATTAGCTTTAAAAAAAACATTCAAATCGGTCCACGGGTTTACCCGGAATCGTATTTTGAACCAAAAAAATGACTTTTTCCCCACACCGCGGTGTGGCTGATGGGACGATGGGCCGACCGTGCGGCCGGACTGGGACTGAATTTTATATAATAATGTACAAGATTGTACATTATAAAATTTAGAATTTTATAATTATAAGTTAACATTTTCAATTTTCATTTTAAAAATGGTAGGGTACACTCGAATCTCCCAATATCAACGAAATTCCTTTTCTCAAATGGCACACCAATTGCGCATGCGTCATATTAATTGCGCATGCGTATTGCACATAAATAATATTTTTTAGCATTTTAAATTGCGCGGGAATAGCAACCAATCAGATACCGAGCGCGCAACTCATGCGCAGTGTATCTAGTGATATTTGAGGTAACTGCAGGTTGATAATGAGGGTAGGGTATCGATATTCCGAAATCGAATTTATCCTAGGGTTCGGGAGTGACGCGTCACTCCGAGTTTTCTACGTATATTACTATGGTTTTCTACATTTGTAAATTACGTATTATACGTAGAATACCCCCCACTCCATATGAATTTGGTGTTTTCGATGTAATATACGTACGTAAATTACGTAAAAAACTCATGTAATTTACATAAGGTATATTACGTACCGAACCCTGATTTATCCGAAAAAGTTTTCTCCGAAAATCGACAATTTCAAGTCATACGTCATACTCATGCAGAATTCAATTTAGAACATAAAGAGAGGCTCACGCTTTTGAAATTGCGTCAAAGTTTATAAATGGAGGTTGGATTTTTCTTAGAATGATGAATAGATGGCGCAACAAATATATTCCTCATGCAAATTTTCAAAATATATTCCTTCTGCAGCCATGTTTAAAATTGGACGCGGCCATGTTGAATAATGAATTAGCATTGGCATTGAATGTAGAAAAGAACATAGAAAGGCAAGTAGTGCGACGACGGCCGCGAAGCGGCCGTCAGTGGCACTAGTTAAGTACAATTCATCCATTAGTGATAAGATTTAACTAATTTCAACTAATTGAGGTTATGTTTCATTTTTTTCCAACGGAAATGGATATTTTTAAGTAAAATTCATCCATTAGTGATAAGTTTTAACTAATTTCAACTAATTGAGGTTATGTTTCATTTTTTCTAACGGAAATGGATGTTTTAAGTAAAATTCATCCAATAGTGACGATGACTAACTAATTTCAACTAATTGATGTTATGTTTCATTTCTTCCAACGGAGATGAATATTTTTAAGTAAAATTCATCCATTATTGATAAGGACTGACAAATTGCAACTAATTGAGGTTATGTTTCGTTTTTTTTTTCAACGAAAAACGGATATTTTTAAGTAAAATTCATCCATTAATTATAAGGACTAACTAATATCAACTATTTGAGGTTACATTTCATTTTTTTCACCGGAAATGGATCTTTTTAAGTAAAATTCATCCATTAGTGATAAGATCTAACTACACTCGAATCTCCCAATATCGACCTTCCCAATATCGACAATCTCCCAATATCGACCGCATTTCTTTCTCAATATCGACCTGCAGTTACCTCAAATATCACTGGATACACTGCGCATGAGTTGCGTGCACGGAATCTGATTGGTTGCTATTCGCGCGCAATTTAAAATGCTAAAAAATATTACTTATGTGCAATACGCATGCGTAATTAATATGACGCATGCGTAATTTGTGTGCCATTTGAGAAGAGGAATTTCGTCGATATTGAGAAAGCGTCTGGTCTGGATTTTGTCGATATTGGGAGATTCAAGTGTAATTTCAAGTAATTGAGGTTATGTTACATTATTTCCAACGGAAATGAATATTTTCAAGTAAAAGTCATCCATTAGTGATAAGGGCTAACTAATATAAACTATAAATTAAATGTTATAAATTATTAAAAGCATTTTAAAAAGTTAAATTCTCGATAAGTTCTCATTTTTGGTTATATTCAAGGGAAGGCATTAATGCAGGGCACTGTACAGTGCCTTGCATTAATGCCTTCCTTTGTAAACATGTCAACCCAGTAAAAAGGTGAGCATTGGAAGGCATAAAATAGCATTGGACTTTTTAATGCCGTCCTATGCGAATAGATTCCGTTTTTTCCGAAAAGCATTATGTGGCATTGACTCATTCAATATTTTGTATCGCAAAAGGCATTATTTGACATTCAACTTAGAAGGTCGCCGAAAAAGCATTAAATGGCATTAAACCCCTCAATATTTTGTTTCTTGAAAGGCATTATTTAGCATTCAACTTTGAATGTTCCCAAAAAGCATTAAATGGCATTAACTTGTCAACTTTGTATTCTTCTCAACGGTAAAGGAATGGTAAAGGGAAATGGTAAAGAGAATGGCAAATTAGAATAGTGAAGGAAAATGGCAAAGGGAAAGGGAAATTGGAATGATAAAGGGAAAAATTTCAGAGGGAAAAGTGATGGAAATGGCAAAAGGGAATTGTAAAGGGAAATGGAAAACGGGAATGGTAAAGGGAAATGGCAAAAGGAAATGTAAAAGGGATGGGGCAAAAGGAAGGGCAAGGGGAAATGGTAAAGGGAAGGGGAAAGGGAAAAAAGAATGGTAAGGAGAAATGACAAAGGGAATGGTACAGGGAAAGGTACAGGGAAATGGCAAAGGGGAATTGTAAAAGGAAATGGCAAAGGGAGTGGTAAAGAAAAATGGTAAATGAAAATGGCAAAGTTAATGGTAAAGGGAAAGGGCAAAGGGAAAATGGCAAAGGAAATAGCAAAGAGAAGGGTAAAGAGAAAGGGCAAAAAGAATGGCAAGGGAAAAGGTAAAGGAAAATGGCAAAGGGAATCGCAAATCGGAATGGTAAAACAAAAGGACAAAGGGAATGATAAACGGAAATGGCAAAGGGAATGGCAAAAGGAATGGTAGAGGGAAATAGCAAAGAGAATGGCAATTTGGAATGGTGAAGGGAAATTGCAAAGGGAATGGTAAATTGAAATAGTAAAGGGAAAAATGTCAGAGGGAAAAGTAAAGGGAAATGGCAAAGGAGAATTGTAAAGAGAAATGGAATACGGGAATGATAACCAGAAATGGAAAAGGGAATGGTAAATGGAAATTGCAAAGGGAATGGTAAAGAAAAATAGCAAAGTAAATGGTAAAGGGAAAGGGAAAAGGGGGATTGTAAATGGAAATGGCAAAGTGAATGGTAAAGCAAAAGGGCAAAGGGAATGGTAAAGGGAAATGGCAAAGGTAATACTAGCACTGAGAAAGATAAAGGGAAATAGCAAAGGGGGATGGTAAAGGGAAATGGCAAAGGGAGTGGTAAAAAGAAATAGTAAATGAAAATGGCAAAGAGAATGGTAAAGGGAAAGGGCAAATGAATGGGAAAGGGAAATTGCAATGTCAAAATAGCGAAGAGAATAGCAAAGAGAAGGGTAAAGAGAAATGGCAAAGGGATGGGTAAAGGGAAAGGGCAAAAAGCTTATTGGTTGAGATCAAGCTCGACCATTTTGGATCAGATAATCTAGATAGATCTCGACCAATCAGCTTTACCTAGAAAGAGACAGGTTTTCCTTTCACGTTTTTTTTCTCTCTCTAAAGCCTACTTCCATTTTCCCTACAGGGTTAGCTGTCCATTTCTATATGTCGATGAATTTATAAGAAATATAAAACATCGTTCAGATATACAAATTTATCATTAATATTTACATGAAAAAAAAATTAATTCAAAATTTACCACAGAAAGTTGATTTCCATTGCACAAACAAGAAAAGTCTTTTTCAAGTAGGGTTGTAAGTATCGGAAACATTTCACTTGAAACTTTCAAATGTTTAACTGTCAAAGTTACATTGTTTTATGAAACTTTCTGGGAAAGGAGGGAACTCCTAATTGCGCATGCGCTGAAATCAGACCAGGTGTCGACGACGCCGTAGATTTAAACTTATATTGAAATATTATTTAGTATTTCTTTAGTAAAAGTATGAGATTTGTGAACGCAGCAAAAAATGCAAAGCAGAAAGTAGAAAATCATAAGATTGAAAGAGAGAGAAAATCTATCTGTCTCTTTCGCTCTTACGATTTTCTGCTTTGCTTTTTCTGCAGCCACGGAACAGCACCTTCAGTTTGCTCCAGGGTCCCGTCCCTTGGTTGCGATTTGCGTTGCATCATAATGAGAGAGAAAAAGACAGAAGCTTACTTTTTTCTCTTTTACTCTCATTATGACGCAACGAAAAACGCAATCATGGGATGCCTACTTCAAGGAAGGCACTTGATGCATATTTTGAAATTTTCTGAACGCCATATTTGAAACATTGAAATGTTTCCAAGACCACAAAATTTTCATCAGAACAAAGTTTCATGAAATTTTACAATCTTATTTTTAAGGTATACACTCGAGTCTCCCAATAGTAAAGTTCCCAATAGTAGGAAGTTCCCAATATTAAAGACATTCCGTTCTCAATCGTAAAGAGAATCTAATCTCTCACAAATCTCACAATCAACAGTTGATAACTACTGCGCATGTGTTGCACTTGGCAACTGATTGGTTGTTATTCGCGCGCAGTTAAAAATAATAAAAAATATTATTTGTTTTGATGTGACGCATGCGCAATTAATGTGACATCTGAGGAAAGGAATGTCTTTACTATTAGGGCTAGAGCACAATGGAGAACCAAGCCTATTCCCTAAACCTAATGATGGTTCTATCCTTTTGACCTTTTCTATTGTATTGCCAAAGACATTCTTTGGTATTGCTCCATCTTTCTTGTCACGTGACCGCAAAAGAGATAGGGCCATATGATAGAAAAGGACAGAACCTTAGGTAATAGGTTTAGTTCTCCATTGTGCTCTAGCCCTTAGAAATGCCTCTGATTTGGATTTCTTTACTATTTAGAGACTCGAGTGTAAACATAAAATTTTGTAATTAGAAGGTATTTCAATTTTAGTGTAAGTAAAAAGCGCGCGTAGCGCGCATATTATGGTCTAGTGTAACATAACATCAATTAGCTGAAATTAGTTAGTCCTCATCACTAATTGATGAATATTACTTAAAAATATCCATTTCTAATGAAAAAACGAAACGTAACCTAAAATAGATGAAATTAGTTAGCTCTCATCATTAATGGATAAATTTTACTTAAAAATATTCGTTTACGTTGAAATAAACGAAACATAACCCCAATTAGTTGAAAATAGTTAGTTTTCGTCACTAATTGATCAAGTTTACTATAAAACATAACCTCAAATAGATGAAAGTAGTTAGCCCTCATCACTAATGGATGACTTTTACTTAAAAATATCCATTTCCGTTGCAAAGATTGTTATTGTTACCTTAATTACCTTAAATTAGTTAGAACATATGACTAATGGATGAATTTGACTTAAAAACATCCATTTCCGTTGAAAAAACAAAACACAACCTCAAATAGATGAAATTAGTTAGCCCTCATCACTAATGGATGAATTTTACTTAAAAATATCCATTTCCGGTGAAAAAAACGAAATGTATCCTCAAATAGTTGAAATTATAGTCAGTCCTTATAACCAATGGATAAATTTCACTTAAAAATATCCGTTTTTGTTGAAAAAAAAACGAAACATAACCTCAATTAGTTGCAATTAGTCAGTCCTTATCTATAATGGATGAATTTTACTTAAAAATATTCATTTCCGTTGGAAGAAATGAAACATAACCTCAATTAGTTGAAATTAGTTAGTCATCGTCACTAATGGATAAATTTTACTTAAAATATCCATTTCCGTTGAAAAAAAACGAAACATAACCTCAAATAGTTGAAATTAGTTAGTCCTTATCACTAATTGGTGAATTTTACATAAAAAAATTTATTTGCGGTTAGAAAACCAATTTTTTTTTTGCAAGATAAATTTCCTTAATAGTATAAAAAATATTCTCTTTAGTCTGTTTTATTTTGTCATCTATCGCACGAGGAATATATTTGTTGCGCCATCTATTCATCATTCTAAGAAAAATGCAACCTCCATTTCATGGTCGTATAAACAGGTCCAGAATCTCCGGTGGTGAAAGCATTAGAGCGATGACTCGCGTTTTGTCCACGATTAGAGCTTCTCAACTAGCCACCAAAGGTAGAGCGCAACGATCGGAGGGTAGAGAGTTGGAACGAAACTAACCTAAAAGTGTGTTCGACTAGGTTATGTAAACACCAGGATCACGGTGATGTAAACAAACCATATACCCTCCGATCGTTGCGCTCTACCCTTTGGTGGCTAGTTGAGAAGCTCTAATCGTGGACAAAACGCGAGTCACCATAACCACCGGAGATTCTGGACCTGTTTATACGACCGTGCTCCATTTATAAACTTTGACGCAATTTCAAAAGCGTGAGCCTCTCTTTATGTTCTAAATTGAATTCTGCATGAGTATGACTTGAAATTGTCGATTTTCGGAGAAAACTTATTTCGGATAAATTCGATTTCGGCATATCGATACCCTACCCTGCTGTAGCTATCTATTGACCATGGAGAATAGACATAAGGAGACCAAACTAGTGCATTCTAAAACACGCACTTTTCTGTTGCCAGAAGTTCACACATACACATGTACAAAGTCACACGTACATATAGTACAGAACTTCCCGAGTGAGGCGTGTCATTCGCACTTTTAAAAAAATATGGCTACCGTTGTAAACATTACCAGCTGACATTACACACGCATAACCGCAGGAGGAAACCTCAAATCTGTCACACGCAGAATATTTATGAACACAGTCCAATATATTCTTAATTGTAAATATATTACTTACCTCATTCATATTAGTTTAAAAATCGCAGTTTGAAGTGGCCTGTCAAAACAAAAACATTAATGGCAGCCATATTTTTTTTAAAGTGCGAATGGCACGCTGCACTCGGGAAGTTCTGTACTATATGTAAGTGTGATTTTGTACATGTATGTGTACGAACTTCTGGCAACAGAAAAGTGCACGTTTTTTGTGAAGTACATGCATTACAGTTTGGTCTCCTTATGTCTATACTCCATGCTATTGAAAAACAGTGAGAAATTAATTACGCACCTAATATTATTTTCAAAAATATTATTTAAAATTAAATAATTTAATACAAGATCGTATTTAGCGAAATAGGGCACGACGAACGCGTGTTATAGCCTCCGGTGGAGGCGTGGGGAAAGAGTCCAAAGAGTCGGCTATGGGAATCACCAAAACGTCTAAGTCTGGGCTGCCTGCGGCCGCAAGGAGTCCTTTAGCATCGGGTAGGTTCTCAGTTGGGGCCTGAGTCAACGCCGGGATTGGGAACGACTGAGAACTGGCCTTAGGCGGCGAGAGGGGAGGAAATCGCAGAGGAAACTCCGGAATGCGTTCCTGGGGGATTCCGGCCGAGTAGAACGAAGGGCTGTCCGGGTCCTGTCCTGGGGAAGGCGCGGAGTTCTCAACCTGTTGGGACGCGAGAAGTTGTCGTCTCTGACGCTCACGGCGCCCTCGGCTTAGGCGCTTCTGAGGCTTCCCACGACGCTTACGAGGTTTAGGGGCGGACGCGTTTACTGAACGCGAGGAAACCGGGGGAGAAACCATCAAACCGTCATCGAGAATTTCACGAATGCACGAGGAACCCGCGAACGCGTGAGAAACGTGGGGGGGGGACGCCAGGAACCCGCGAGACGTGAGAAACGGGGGGGGGGCGCGATTACGACCGGCGGATCATCCCCCGGAGGGGAAAAAACCGGTCGACGTAATTATCCGAAGGACACAAATAAAACCAATACGCAAGAAACGCGATTGCGTTCGGCGGATAATCCTCCGGAAAGGAAAAACCAGTCGACGCAATCGCTAATTTAGAAAAGAAACCGAAAACACGCACTAAAACACGAGAACAACGAACACCACACTGTGAGCCGCTTGGAAAAGGTGGCGATCCAACGATGAAAAAGGGACGCCAGGAGGAAAACTGCAAGTCCCGTAGTTGAAAGCTGAAACAGATAACTGGGAAGAAAAGAAAAACACTGAAGCTAAATAGAAAGAACTATATTGAACACATTGAACTGACTATACTAGTCAAGAGGACCGAAAAAGAACGAAAATGCGGTAGAAAAAAAAAAAGACAAGATGGAGTCGATGTGACGCGCGGATGCTTAGTCGTCTTGGTTCGCTCGCTGGAAGACAAGTGCCGGGCACTAGCGGGAAGCTAGTGTCCAAGCTGCCGCCATCGCAAGGCGCTCCCTGATTGGTCGGCGAATCGGGTCGGAGCTTCGAGCCGGTTCAAACCGGATTCCGTCTAGGAGTTCCGTCGGCGACGATATTTCAGGGGCGAACTCAATGGTCTGGGAAGTGGCGTATATCAAATTTTAGGTTAAAATCATCAAGTATTGATAAAGGCCAACTAATTTGAGGTTTTTTAGGTTATGTTTGGGTTTTCTCTAGGCAAATGGATATTTTCAAGTAAAAATCATCAAATATATTGATAAAGACTAACTAGTTTGAGCTTCTTTAGGTTATGTTTCAGTTTTCTCAACAGAAATTGACATTTTCAAATAAAAATCAAGTATTGATGAAGGCCAACTAATTTCAAATATTTAATGTTAAGGTTGAGTTTTTTCCATGGTACTGGATACTTTTAAGTAAAAATCATCCAATTTTTATAAGGTCTACCCTGTTGAAAGTAAAAAGATAGAAATTCTATCTATTTGAATCTTTTTCAATCTTCAGGATTGAAATAGAAAGAAAAAATGAATCCAAATGTATCCATTCATATCCATGTCAATTTCTGTTGAGAAAACTGAAACATAATCTAAACAAGGCCAAACTAGTTAGCTCTTATCAATATTTGATGATTTTTACTTGAAAATATCCATTTGCCTAGAGAAAACCCAAACATAACCGAAAAAAGCTCAAATTAGTTGACCTTTATCAATACTTGATGATTTTCATCTAAAATTATTTAATTTTGAATAATATTTTTAAAAGTAATAATTTAGATAATATATTATCTCTTTTGTTTGTTTACTTTTGTCATCGCATAAGGAATATATTCGTTGCGCCATCTATTCATCATTATAAAAAAGAAAGTTGCTTCCATTTATTGGTTTTGGACGATTTTATACAACCGTTTGACACTCTGTTTAGTCTGCATTTCATTTTAAAATTCGTACGCTCTGAAATTAACATTGGTTGGACAAATCGTGCTTTGGAGTAAAGGCCAAAATACACGCTCGTCGAAGTGTGGATATCTTTCTGCGTTTACATAAGAGTAAAAGAGATGGAGAGTTCTTTTTGTCCAATTTTTCATGCTCTATCTCTTTTACTCTTACGTAAACGCGGAAAGATATTCAGACTTCGACGAGCGTGCATTTTTGCCTTAATCATGTTTTGGTGAAATCGATCCCTACCCTCACTAATCAAGACTCTTGAGATTTCAATTTTGAAGTAGGATCAAGAAAATTTCCTAAATTTTTTTTTTTTTTTAAATGTGATGCATAAGAATTAAATATAGGAAATAAAGGACTTTCAATATTTTAGAATCAATGTTTATCTTATTCACTTGATATACATCAAGTAATTATATTAGTAATTCTTCGAATTACTAATTGCCGCCGCTGGACGAAGTACCACCGCTGCTGAAACTGCTAAGGTAACTCTGTATTTCTGCATCAAATTTCGCCTTAAAATCTCCTTTTACTTGAGTACACTTATTTTTATGTAAGTTTATAATATACTGCTTGTGATCTATAATTATTGGAAAAAACATTGACCCGATGTGCATTCCATAGAATAAATGTTTATCTGTTATTATTGGACGAGCATTTGGATGTCCACGTGCTCGAATCTGACCGTTGGCATTTACATCATCATAATAATATGGAGAAGGAAGCGACGTGCGCACGTTATAGGGTTTATGTAAACGTCTAACTTCTGGCGGATTGTCAGCTTGTGAACTTAATTCTGCAAGAAGAAGTAAAAATTAATTAATTTTAGTCACCAAACTCAGAGTTGGCAACAAATCATTTTAATTATATTTCTTTTAGAATAAATTCGAGAACGGTAAGAGATACGGGACAAAAAGACAGAAGAAACAGGGTAACAAATTATTACCAGTTTTATGAAAATCTCAAATATTGTTGTAGTTTTTGCATTTGATGATTTAAGTATTCATAAATTTTTACATGAAGAACCTACTTATACTGAGTTTCATGAAGTTCTGCTGGCTTATTAATTTTGAAATAACTTTTAATCGTCTTTTGTATTAAGTGGGTACATTGAGTTTATTACCTTTTTACCAAATTTTGATATAATGGCTCAAAATGCACACTAATACCAAATTTAATAAAAATTGGCTAATTTCTTAAATTGTTCAAAAATTTTGGCCTTTTTTAGAATTTTAGTTTTTCAAACCTTGATCCGTGATTCGGATTCATTTACTAAAATAACCCATTGAGAATTTTTACCTGGACAAATTCGAATGTAGTGACTTTACGATATTTTTGTAAATATTTCTGTATCTCTAAAAACATTGAAATTACTCTGGCTGTATAATTGAAATAAATTACAAATTATTGCGCCTTCAATTGACTCCAACTACAAATTATAGAATATAATATTATTTCACACTTACTGTTACGAACCGATAATAATTTAATTTAGTCTCAAATGATAAGGTCTGTCTCTATTTAATTTTATGGTTACGTAGCTTTTGAAAAATTTAAGGGAATGCAAAAAAAATACTTTCTGATTCCTAGGTATATGAGTGCGTAAACTATCTACCCTCATCCAAGGGTTTT
>CAJFCO010015720.1:0-31256 GCA_904066015.1 Synergus gifuensis
GGTTAGAAATGAATGTGGACAATGGGACTTACCGTTTAGCCTTGAGGTTGGAGCCTTCAGTAATTGCCGATGAATCTAGGTGATCGAATGGTTTTGGACCTCGTCTGGTTGGTCCTTGCGCTGGTTTACTGGAACGGGTTGACGGACCTACTGGATAAGGACGTAGCCGTCGGATTGGGTGCACGTACTGGCACACTGGAACGGGTTGACGGGCCTACTGGATAAGGACGTAGCTGTCGGATTGGGTGCACGCACTGGCACACTGAAACTGGTTGAGGGGCCTACTGGATAAGGACGTAGCCGTCGGATTGGGTGCACTCACTGGCACACTGGAACTGGATGACGGGCCTACTGGATAAGGACGTAGCCGTCGGATTGGGTGCACGCACTGGCACACTGGATTAATAACGTGGATTCTCAGGAACTTGAAACGGATTGGTTGACGGACCTACAGATTTAGGACGTAGGACCGGAGTCGCGTCAAACTATTAACGGACAGAGATTCGTTCTGGATGCAGAATCTCGCTGAAGGTCGAAGATTACTAGTTGAAGATCTCGTGGACAACGCGTTGACACTCTCGACGAAGACGATGACTGACGAGTTGATAGCCACGACGAAGACTGACTGTCAAGGGTTGCAGAGCCCAACGGAACGGTAAGGAGTCGGATGATAGACTCACTAAAGCCGCGGATACCTTCCTTCTTATAGGACTTTTTTGAGGGGACGAAGGTCATAAAAGGTTTGGACACCTTAGGGTGCTGATTGACTTTTTCCATTTTCTTGATTATGCAGGTTCGTGTTCAGCGGAAGGGTTCGAAGACGCTTTTAGCTTAAGCTTTCGATGACCAATAGCAGAAGGCACGTGTTATTGCTTGATAGTTAAATGAATCGTATCCAGATCTTTATCTTGATAACAGGAGTTCGACGACACCTTCGAGAGGGTGGTTTGTCATGTTTATGATTCAATATTTCTGATTATTTTGGTACCGGACACAAAGTGTGCTGATGAACAATTTTATTAGTTCTTTGACCCGCTGAATAAGACATTGGATCAATACTTGGATGCTCATGCTCTTTTGAATGAATATAATTATTGATTTTTAGTTAATAAGCTATTATAATAAGTGACATGACGTCACATATGTAACGATAATAACACAAAAACATTTTTGAATTTTAGGAAAAAAAAAATTTTAACAAATGGAATTTGTTTAAATTAAAAATTAATTAACCAATGTTAATAAATATTATACTAAATAACTAGTAATAATCTTTAATAAAAAAAGAATTTTCGAAAAAAAAACTATTTAAACAAATTCAATTTGTTTAAATAATTTAAAAATAGTTAATAAATATTCCATTAGACAAATACCGATCAATTTTTATTTAAAAAAATTAATTTTCGAAAAAATAACTATTTAAACAAATGGAATTTAATTAAATAATTAAAAATTAACTAACTAATGTTGATATATATTCCACTAGATTCATAGAAATAATTTTTATTTAAAAAAAAACCAGAATAAAGCACAATTTTCGTTTTAAGGGTAGTTTTCATGGCACGGTGGGGGTGTGTTAGGGGTGTCAAACCCACATCTGTGGTACATAAAATTCTTCGTTAGATAGTCCTCAATAAGCCTTTATACTTTCCCATAACATTTTCCTAAACCCTGAAAAATTATTCCAAAAACTCTACAAAGTTATTTTTCCCCATGTAATTCACATGGGAAATTTCAAGTGAAAATAGGCACGTGTTAAAATCAAAATTAAAAAAAAAAATATATGACATTTCTTTTTTCGGATTTAGAAACGAATTGGGGGATCGAGACTCTGTAGGATCAAAAAAATTTTGGCCATGCATTTTTGGGCCACCCTAATGAACATCCTGGTACTGGGTGATAGAGAACAAAAAAAGATACAGAAAAGTCCTCTGGCAAAATTTGATCTGGGCATTAGTTTAGGCATAATAAAGCTTAAAAGTTGGGCATAATAAACCAATCAGAAGCGTGAACTGAACCGCCCGAAGTGAACCGCCATCACACACACTATCTTAGCACTTATGAGACAAACAAGTGCTTGCTAAATTTCGCTTCTGATTGGTTCATTATGCCCAACTTTGAAGCTTTACTGTGCCCAAACTAAGGTCCAGATCAAATTTTGCTAGAGGACTCTTCTGTTTCTTTTTTTTGTCCTTTATCACCCAGTACGGGGATGTTCATAGGTGGTGAGACACCCTGTATATTATAAAATATTATAAAAAAATCTGCCCACTTTGCGGTCACATTCAAATCGCGTGCTTCGCGCGCGGCTCGCTTCGATCGCAAATATGAGCGCGCCTAAGGCGCGCTGGGTTCGGTCTGGTTCGGTCGTCGCGCTTCACGTTCCGATATAATATACGAATGTCGCGTTTAGCGCTCCGAACTATTTGGACGTCATGCTTCGTGCTCTGATGTATTTAGTCATCGTTTTCGATATTATATATTCTTCATATGTAAATTTCGAAACGGTTGCGCGCTTCGCACGCTTGGACTCTTCGAGACGCTTGCACTCACTTACCAAAAAATTCATTGATACTATACAGTCAACTTTCGTAAATTGTACACTAGCTTGGATCAAAATACTAAAAAATTGAACACTTCATACACCACGCTCCTTGCGCATGGCAAGAGAATATTTCAGGAAGGTATATGGTTCTCGAAATGAGCATAAAAAACGGAAATGTTAACAGCGCCACCGCAGGTAATGTAAGTGAATTAAGTTGTGCAAACACTTCCGCTGTAATTTAATTGCATTTCGCAGCATTGTGTCAAAAATATCATTGAAAAACTACTTTTGATGGTAGTGAATAAAATTTTTACTTTCTGGTTTTTTCATTTTATAAATTAATAAATAATCAATATTGTCAAAACTAAATATGGTTTTCAATTGTCCATATCAAGAGCTTTGAAATGGTTTATCATTCGAATTTATTGCTTGGGTTCCAGTAGTTGTACCATGCCGCTACGGGAACACTTATCCGTCGAGCAAGGTTGTGTTCCATGCTAAATTACCCCCGGCCGGTACAATCCCCAGTCGGTAATGCAGATTCCTACGAAAGATATGCCTTAGGTCGGTAATGCAGATTGTTATGCTCCATGCTAAATTACCCCTGGTCGGTACAATACCCAGTCGGTAATGCAGATTCCTACCAAAAGTATGCTTTAAGTCAGTAGTGCAGATTTATATCATAGATTAAAGCTCGTTTAGTGTGTCAGTAACCTACCCTATCGGCCGAGTGGGGCCAATAGTGCGTGTAGTGGGGACTGTGGATATATAAGATGGCACGAAACGGAAGATAGACAGCGGTGTAGCAGCAGCAGCAGCAGTAGCACCAGCAGCAGTAGCAATATTAGCAGCAGCAGTAGGAGAATAAGATTTTAAGATGGCGAATAAGAAAAGTTTAGAAGACATGCTAAATAAGTATGTGGATGACATTAATGTCAGTGATGAAGAGAATGAGGTAGGGTTTAATTATTATACATGTATATAATTCAACTTTTCATTATTTAATTCAATTTTTCAAGTTTTTTTTTATCTTAAGATTGCTCGAGTAATGATGCTGGCGTCACCCACAACGTCTGGATTCTCATCTGACAATGAAAATCAAGTAGATTTTAAGTGGCCATCTTATGAGCTTCCACGAACACCATCACCACCACCACAGCAATCTAAATCTCCTCTTCACAAATCAACGTCTATACCTTCACCTATAAGATCACCAGTTTCTCCACTACTCACAACTACTCCACCTGATGATCAAGGTTCACACCGTCGCCGACAAAGCCGTCGACAACGCTGAGATCGACATCATCGTCACCATGGTCATTGTAACCGATGTAATCACTGCCACCGCTGTTATTACCGCATTTAAAAATAAAAATTTTATCATTACTTTTATTATTATAATAATCCTTACCTTTCAGTGATTATTTTTAAAAGTCTGTCTCCAATTTTTGTAACCCAAACTTAACTTTAAGTATTTATTTTTAAAATCCTATCTGCAATTTTTGTAAAACGCACATACTGTTGTAATGGTGAGAAAAATAAAGAGTGGAAAATAGAGGAAGAGTGGGGGAATTTGGGGATATAAGTCGGTGCATCAGGCTCGAAGATCATTCCAAGTTTCACACTTTGTCTGAGCAGTAGCATCAGCAGCAGCAGAGTATCCTGAGAGCAGAGAGAATTCCATCAGTCATCATGTCTGCAAAACGCAAAATTTATGCGACGCAGGACAACAACGATGGGCGGCCACTGAAACGTAGTCAGAATAAAAATATTCTTGACGAATGTGAAGTGCTTATTCCAGTGATTGAAGAGGCTTTGTCTGTTCTGCCAGACTTTCAAGAGGAAAGTGTGAAAATTGATTTCATTCACAGATGGGTAAATCATTGTAGAATCAAACTACCGGCACCCGAACAAAACTTTGTTGAATTTAAGAATTTTAAAAATAAGGAAAAGGTACCGTTTGTAGTCTATGCTGATAGTGAGTGCTTCCTGATTCCTGCAGAAGAATCTGAAGATGTAAGGAACAGCAACACTGAAGTATTTCAAAATCATAAGATACTTAGTATAGGCTATTATGTTAAATGTAGTTATGATGATTCTCATTCCGAGTATAAAGCATGTCCTGAAGAGGAAATCAATCCTCCCAAGTGGTTTGCTGAAGAGTTGCGATAATTAGCCGAGAAAGTTAATAATACATTTAAAAATCCTCTACCGATGAAAGTTTTGACTCCCCAGCAAAAGATAGCCTTTAGAGATAGTACAACTTGTCACATTTGCGAACTGGCAATAGCACCTGAAGATAATAAAGTGCGAGATCATTGTCATCTAACGGGGAAATATCGCGGACCTGCTCATGAGAAATGTAACTCGAATTATCAAGATTGTCGAACGATACCCGTTGTCTTCCATAATCTAAGTGAATATGATGCACATTTTATTATTCATGCAATTTCCACTCAATTCGAAGGTCATATCCATATGATATAGTGCGGTTAAATTTAGCTTTATTGATTCGTTCAGGTTTATGGCTTCATCATTAGAAAAATTAGCATCATACCTAGATGAGTACAAAGTACTAAAATCTGTTTGCTCTGATTTGTTTGATGCAAAAATCCAATTGTTGACGCGTAAAGATGTTTTTCCTTATGAGTATTTTGACTCTAAAGAAAAACTCAAAGAGACACAGTTACCATCGATAGAGAAATTTTACAGTACTTTGAATGATTCTACGGTTTCCAGTGAAGATTATGAGCATGCGCAACGAGTATAGTTGGAATTCAATTGTCAAAATCTTGGCGATTACGTGTTCTTATACATGAAAACAAACATATTGCTGCTTGCGGATATCTTTGAAAATTTTAGAAGTCAGTGTCTAGTAGCTTATGGTCTGGATCCAGCACATTATCATACAACTCCTGGTTTGACTTGGGATGCGATGCTGAAGTATACTAGAATAAAGCTAGAACTTCTCACTGACATTGATAAACTCATGTTTGTTGAGCAAGGCATTAGAGGTGGTGTGAGTCAGTGCTCTAAACGCTATGCCAAAGCAAACAATTCATACATGGAGGATTACAATGAAAATGAGGAGACAAGTTATCTAATATACTTAGACGCAAATAACCTTTACGCTTGGGGTATTGTCCAAGCGCTACCATTTGGTGTTTTCGAATGGGTGCCTAAGGTAGACAATAATTTCAATTTTAATATTGCAGATGATGCAGCGGTGGGATATATTTTATAAGTAGACTTAGATTACCCAGAAGAACTGCATTACATTCATAGTGATTTACCATTCTGCCCTGAACATTCGAAACCACCAGGGTCAAAACAGGAGAAACTGTTAACTACCCTCCTACCTAAGCGTAAGTAGATCATCCATTACCGTGCACTCAAACAAGCTCTCGAGCATGGGCTTAAACTTGTCAAAATTCACCGAGTATTACAGTTCAATCAATCTAAATGGCTAAAACCCTATATTGATTTAAGGGGTTACACCACCCTGGTGCGTGAGAAAATAGGTATAAAAATAATCATTTTCTTGACGCAGTCATTAATTATTTAAAATAATTGTTATTATACATATATACAAAGTACTTTTATGTATAATTTGAATCAATGACAAATTTAAAAAATTTTTAAATGGCGGAGAAGGATTTGAAAATCCTTGTTGATGGTGTACCTAGTTTCTCGATCAGGCATTGTTTGAAAAAAAAAAAATGTTTTTGCTTATTTAGAAAGGTAATCGCTATCGTCTGACGTAGGGAAAAAAATTTAAAAAAGTTTTTTTAGAAATGACAACTGTTTAAAAAAAAATTTCTAATTTTTTTAGAAATTTTGAGTTTAAAAAATTCATAACTTATAAACAGGGCATCCAAACAAAAAAATCCTACGTCACACGATAGACAATAGTATAAAGAATATGTGTTTAAAATTTTAACAAAATCAGTTGAGTAGATCTTGAGATATCATGTACACCAGTTTGAAAATAGTAGTTTCGAGAAAAACGCGAAAGAAAAAACAGTATGGCGCGAATGAGACCAAATCGAGAAAAGCTTGCTAGAACTATAAAATGTTCATAAAATGGTCCAAATTCTGTCATTCACTGGTTTTTGGGGTCGCTGATTACGAATCTGGTGTCAAAAATTTCAAAAACAAAATGGCGGATCCAATATGCTGGACGATTATGATAAATAAATTTTGGATTATTTTCAAAATTGGTATAAAGGGGTTTTAAATTCGCTGATTACGAATCCGATGTCAAAATTAAAAAAAAATGGCGGATCCAATATGGCGGACGAATTTTTTATAAAATTGTTTATAAAATTTGTTTATAAAATAACAAATTGTTTATTGTCTTTCGTGAATTTAGTTAAAAAACGGTTTTTATATATAAATTATTTATATTTAGTGCGAATCAATCAATGAATTGAATTCAATCACCTTGAATCCATTTTCACTCACTTATTTGTTTATCAAAAATTCAATAAATTTGTAATCAATTGCTAACTTTCCCGGATAGGTGCTTCATTTCTTCTATGTATTTGGGATTGAATACAAGTATTTTTCAAAACCCGGTACTCTTCAAAAGAAAGCAGGTGTTAAAGCAGGTGTGGTGAAGAAAAATATAACATTTAACGATCATACTGAATGTTTGCGAAATATTTCCATTCAGACGAGAACACAGTATACTATTAGATCTCGACTTCACAAAGTTGAAACTATTAAACAGTTAAAGGTTGCCTTAAGCCCATTCGATAACAAGCGATACTTATTGCCAGGAAGTACAGATACCCTGGCGTGGGGACATTATCAAATTAGAAATGATGATGACAATGTTGATTTGTAAATAGTAGTTTTAAGTCGATGTATATATTATTGTTGGGACTTTATAAATATTGTAAATAGTAGTTTTAAATATATTGGAGGAAATTTATAAATATTATAAAATAAAATGAAATTGATTTGAAGTATCATTTGTTTTTTATTTAATACAACCTCTCATATTATTTAAGTTTTAACATTAGTTTAACTATACTTTAACATTACTTTAATGTTAACTTAACTATACTTTAACTATACTTTAACATTACTTTAACGTTAACTTAACTATACTTTGACTATTCTTTAACATTACATTAACGTTAACTTAACTACACTTTAACTATACTTTAACATTACTTTAAAATTACTTTAACATTACTTTAATGTTAACTTAAAAATACTTTAACTACACTTTAACATTACTTTAACGTTAACTTCATTAAAGATTTGAGTTTTATAACCAACTATTGTGTGAACTGTCAAAACCTAGCCATTTGACATAAATTTTATTTCCACGTCTCTTCAGGACCTTCTCTACAAGATAAATGTCTGAATATTTAACTTTTAAAAGTTGCTGTTGATAAAATCCTCCAGCTACCGGTTGATCCTGATAGTCTTTCAGCTTTCATGTCACTTGTTTGGTAGGTATCACTTTGTCAACAGTAAATATTTCGGTTGTCCAATTTGGTGTACACTCGAATCTCCCAATATCGACCTTCCCAATATCGACAATCTCCCAATATCGACTGCATTCCTTTCTCATTAACGACCTACAGTTACCTCAAATATCACTGGATACACTGCGCATGAGTTGCGCGCTCGGAATCTGATTGGTTGCTATTCGCGCGCAATTTAAAATGCTAAGAAATATTATTTATGTGCAATACGCATGCGCAATTGATGTTCCATTTGAGAAGAGGAATTTCGTCGATATTGGGAAAGCGTCTGGTCTGGATTTCGTCGATATTGGGAGATTCGAGTGTATATCCTTTCTCAAAGACGTTCGTATACTTGCTGATTCGAACTTTGTCACCAACTTGGAACTTTGTTTTTCTTGAAGGAATTTTTCTTTGTTTGAAGAAACCTTGCAAAAGTTCCTCTTCATCTTGATGCCCAACATCTACTGGTTTCATACCAATAGTTCGATATTTTTTATTGTTGTATTTGGAAACGAGGGTGGGTAAGATGTCTATCTATTTATAATCACCTTGCAAACTGAATTGCAGCCACATTAAATTCTTGAGTGTGCGATTGAGTTCAACAATTGATGCTTTTAGATTACTATATGTTGAGTATAATTTTATGTTATACTGCTGCATCAGCGTCTTAAATTGTGACTTGTAAAATTCTTTGCCTTGATCAGTATGTAAATTTTTTGGAACTCGTCCCTGTACAAGAATGGATTTCATAGCTTGAGTAACATCTTCTCCACTTTTACTCTTGGTAGGAACAACCCAGGGATACTTTCAAAATATATCAATCACTGTAAGCAAGTATTTTAAACCCGTATTCTCTCGAGAACATGGAATCATTTCAACTAAATCAGCTTGCCAGGTGTCATCTATACCACGCATTATCACACGACAACGTGGATAATTTTTTCTTGCTGGTTTATGCAACTCTGTGACTACTGTCACTTTCTTTGCATCCATTTTCTACTTCATTCAATCGTGCGTAGTACTATCAATAAGATCTGAGTTGTGAAATGATAACTCTCGTTGTTTAGTATAAATTTGAAGAATTTTAATTTTATCGTTGATTCATTCTTCAAGACTTCGTATCAAAATATTAATATTATCAATTTCATTACGCATGGATGTCGTAACTTGATAAAGAGTACTCTGAACAATACTTTGTACAAGTCTTAAATTAACTGCATCGTATTGCTCTTCAGCGTCTTCAACGTTACAGTCTTTTCTTATTGATGTCGAAATTACCTTTTGAGGTAATATTAAAACCTATACAAGGAGGTCCACGACTGGATGATGATGAAGCCCGTTTTAGTGGACGTCCAAACACGTCAATGCTCATTTTTATACTAAAGTTATAATCAGTTGTACTCTCTTAATATATGATTTCAGCTTCACGCAATTCCTCAATAATAGACATTATTTTATTATTATGACTTAGATTTCCGGCTGATTGTGATCCCATGAGCAGGCGAAGACGATCAACTAGTTCATTAGGATCATCCCAATAAATGTAGTCAGGCTTGAGGTAGAGATAAGGTGAGAGCACCTCGTATTCTACCTTTACCCTCAAAAATTGGTGGTATTTTACCACTAATTCCAATTTTCGCTGGACTCAGCGCACTTGGAGCACTTACAGGTGGAGCAGCTGGTGAAGCAAAAGCTGTAAATGACTCCAATGCAGCCAAGCAGAAACTTCAAGGAACTAAACGCCATAATAGAGCAATGGAGGAGTTAGCTCTTGGAAAAGGGCTATACTTGAAACCCTATCGGCAAGGTTTAGGGCTTTATCTCAATCCTTGTTATCAAGGTAAATGTCTTAAATCACAGAAACGTAAATTACAAAGTAAAGAAAACTTGAAGTGAAGCTACCACATCATGCCTTAACTGATTTTGATATACTCAATTATGCCAAGATTCTAAAGATTCCATATTTTCGTGGAGTCTTTATGCGGAATGAATTACCTATCAATGGTTTTCATAAAAATGAATCTGCCATTATTAATCTTGATGATAAAGATGGCCCTGGTACACATTGGGTAGCATTTAAAAAGAATGGTATGGAAATATTGCACTTTGACAGTTTTGGTAATCTTCAACCACCAAAAGAACTTGTCAAGTATATGGGTGTTAGTAGCTTCATAAAATATAATCATGACAGATGTCAAGATTATGATACATTTCAGTATGGTCATTTATGTCTATATAATTGAAAATATTTGCTTGCATTCAATCAGTATACAGAAAGACATCATCATGGCTGAATTGCTAACACTGACTATTTCAGGCAACTCATCTGTACTTGAAGCAGGATATTTTCCATCAATAGAACTTTCACCAAACAAAAATTATGCTCTAGGTCTGAATGAACTACTCACTTTCAATTCAATTCCTAACGTTGATGTAGGAAAGAATAAATTTTATATTGGTGATGAGGTGGTAACTATACCCCCAGGTAGCTATGAAATTGAAGATATTGAAAAATATCTACAAAAGCATTTGGAAACTAAAGATATTATAATAATTATTAAGCCCAACAACAATACGTTGCGTAGTGAAATCAAGAGTAATCTTGAAATTAATTTTAAGCCAAAAGATTCTGTTGGTCAACTTTTGGGATTTACACCACGTGTTCTTGAAGCTAATAAAAATCATACATCAGATTCACCAGTAGCTATCCTCAAAGTGAATGCTCTTAGAGTTGAACGTAATATTACAACCAGAGCTTATATAAACGATCGTAAAGTTCACACGGTTCATGAATTCTTCCCAATAGTTCCACCTGAATATAAGATCATTGAAGTGCCATCACATGTCATTTACCTTCCGATCGCCGTAAGGACAATACATCATATTCAGCTCCGCATTGTTGATCAGGACGGAAACTTGGTGAATTTTCGAGGAGAAATTATAACAATTCGATTACACGTAAAGTCAACGTGATGGGTATTACTTATAATCGCAAAGTGGGTGGAAGCTGTATAAGTCAGAAACCATGTCAGATACCAATCAGTCTTCAAACAGTTCGCAAGAGACTAACATCTCAGAACGAGCTCTTCCTGAAACAAATAGGTCTAAGACTTGTACAAGAAAGAAGAAGAAGAAGCGACTATTAATTTATATATTTTTTACCTGTTGCTGTTATAAATATGGAAGAAGTACTAAATATTCAAGCTCCAGTTAATTATGATGAATCAATTGCACATTTTGAGGTTCATGCTCATCAAACTTATGCTTCATCATCATTTAACAATAGTGATGAAATAAGAATTGCAGTTCAACATCAAGATTTATGCATTCTTCCAAGTAAAAGCTCATTGCATGTACATGGAAGACTAGTTAAAAATGATTTAATTACAGGTGCGACAGCTACAAATTTGATTGGTAATGCAGTCTGCTTTTTATTTGGTGAAATTCGCTACGAATTGAATGGTATTGAGATTGACCGATGCAAAAATGTTGGACATACTAGTTCAATGAAAGGATGCATTTCTCTAACTCCTAATCAAGCCAATCATGTTGAAAATGCAGGCTGCCTTGCAATAGATGAGAATGCTAGAATGACAAATGATGCTGAAATTTATTGAAAAAGATCCTTTTATTTCAATCAATGAGTTTTCGATAATAGGAAGTGTATGAATATCCATTAATTCCTGCAACTCAGAAACATGTATGGCAAGTGAAAACTTCAACGCAATTAGAAAAACCACGATATGTTATACTAGGATTCTAAACAGGTCGAAAAGATCAGCCGGAAAGATATGCCAATTTCTTTGACCACTATAACATTACAAACGTTAAACTCTTTTTAAATTCTCAATATTACCCGTATGGTAATTTAAATTTAAACTTTGATCAGAATCAGTTTGCATTATTATACGAAATGTATGCTAATTTCCAAAATTCCTATTATGAGAAAGAGTCTAAACCTCAAAACAAAATGAGTTTTTAAAACAGACTTCAGTCGATGTAAGACTAGAATTTGAATTAAGTAATAATTTCCCAGCTAATACAGCAGCCTATTGTCTAATTATAAATGATCGAATAGTTCAATATATGCCCATTAGTGGCGCTGTAAAGAAACTAATATGAGATGGTGGGGGTAATATTTGATGGTTTCGAGGCTATAAAAAGGCTGAATCGAGCCAGAAAAATCATTTTCAGGTGATATGGAGTTCATCGTAGACATCCAAGGCTTCAAGCGACCCTACAACGACTATGTCTTCAAGGAGATGGACATACTACCTCTCGAGGAAGACGCTGAACCACTAGTCTTCCTGTTTGAATCACCGTGCAGCTGGAATCCACTACCAGGAAGATACAAGAGTATAAATCAATGACTTATGCGAAATTACCATGGAATTGACTGGAATGTTGGAGATGTACCCTACGAAAAAGTCAGAAACATACTTAGAGAAATATTATCCGGTGTTCGCACAATCTATGTTAAAGGTCTTCAACAGAAAAAATGTCTTGAAAATTTTATTATCAATATCCAAGATTTGGATGACTTTGACTGCCCTTCATTGAAGAAAATGAACAAGGGATCTGCAAATTCATGTAGTCATCACATTTTTCATACGACCCATTGTGCAGTACAAAATGTGATGGCCCTCAAAACTTGGATTCTAAATACTATGCATAAGCCTTATACAGATAGTGTAGATGAAGTAGATACCAACGATACTTTAAAAGAATTTTATAATAACTTAGAATGTACTTTGTAATCATTAGTTTAAGGTTTCATGAATAAATGTTTTTTTAACTGAATAAATATGAGAATTTTATATCTAAAATACCTATCCTATTAAATTAAAACTACATTCGATTTTAATTCCTAAGTTAGTTCCAAGTCGCTTTTTAGTAAGCGCCACCTTCATTTTCTTTACGCATGCGCAGAATTTTGTGTTTTTGTGGGAAGAACTTGAGATTGAGTTGTTGGGGAATTTACCTTTAAAAGCAGGTCTCCGGAGCAATTTCTTCATTCCAGCATCTTCAAAGCCCGTGGCAGCATCAACAGCATCTTCAACACTTCAGCAGAACCGTCTTCCAGAAGAGTAAAATGGACCTGACGCAGCTCAATAAGGTTGGTCGTCTGGAGAGATTCCTGCCCACGAAGCCGATGTCTAAGTTGACTCTTAATCAGACGTATGATGTGACGAACATCTGCAGATTCCAGACGAAATATGGTGCCAGGATCATAGCAGAAGTGGAGGAGACATTTCACCGTATTTTTACCAGGAAGACTCTTGAAGGTTTTCGTTGCAGACACTACGATGTTGGAGAAGATGCAAGTAGCCGCCGTCTCGAAGAAACTGCGAATGAAGTACCTAGGAGGAGCTTATAATAATGTAGAGTTCGATTATGTGTAAAAATAGTAACAGCTGTACTATAAATTAAGTAATATATAAAATAAATGTGTTGAAACAAATAGAATTAGTATTTATTTAAATTTAATATTTTTGCTCAAAAGACTTTCAAAAGTAAATTTACCTTTATAAGGATTAGGTAGTAGTAGGTTCACGATCCTCTTTTTTCCTCTGCTCATCAGCACACTCAACCTTTTGCTTCTTTGGATCCTCCAGCTTTTGATCATCAACTTTCTTCTTCTTCATAACCACCATCTTCGGTCTCGTCTTTTTTCGAACAATTGGATCGAATAGTGATGATTTCAAAACTGCGATTTTCCGCGCGATGGTCTTTTGCCTGTTACCACCGAATGATTTTGAAGTTGATGGCCTTAAAACCTCTTTTATTGGAGAATTTGGTGACGCATTCTCCTTGTGTAACTCTGGCTCATCATTATCATCTGATGCTGGTGTGTATGTATAAGTGAAAAAAGCTGTTGTTAATTTTACATTGTTCTCGGGTTTGTATTTTATTTCAACTCTGTAGGGTTTTTTAGCATGAGTGAGGGTCCGGAAAGTGATCGCTGAATATTTCCTCATAAATTCAGTTGAGTCAGACCTGAGAGATAGATCAAGCGGAGTGACCTGTAAAAGAAAATTATACATATAAAAGGCAAAACATCAAATGATTTTGTCACTTTTCTAAATTATATTTATTTTTAATTGAATTTCAGTTTATAAATAATTATATTACAACTTAATATTGTAGATAATGTGTGAATTTGATGAAGAGTCTAACTTTACACTGAGAAAGGATATTTTCTTATTATTATTTACTTAATCCTTAATACTAACCTGTTCTTTTGATGATTCTGCTGGGAAATCGTCACACTCCCTCTTATCACCCATTTCTAATATTTTAATTCTAAACAACCTACTTGGAAACAGACTCGATTTCCTTAATTACTAATCCATCGTGTTAGTTTCCAACTGAATTACACTACAATATTTCACTTCTCACTCTTCACTCAGTATGTAGACTTTTCGGGGCACAAGATTTACTTGTAGAACTGCACATTCGAACCGGGTTTTCCAAGACCGGTCAACCTATTGACCTGAAGACTCAAACTCAAAACGAAACTGCACTGACTTTCACCGTAGTAGATCTGCACCCTTAACTGTTTAACTCAAGACTGATTTCTCTATGGGCCATGCTGTTTTTATGCTGATCCTGGATACCAAGGAGTTTCGATAGACAAGTGTTGGTGCAGTATCTGTGAGAGGCGCCATTTCGATAAACCAGTGATGGTGCAGTGTCTGTGAGAGGCGCCATTTCGATAGACCAATGTTGGTGCAATGTCTGTAAGAGGTCTCGTAGTGTTAGTGCACATGGATACTCTGCAGGAGTCAACTTGTTTTTGGGCCAGCTGCGCTAGCGAGGGTGGCTGGCGGACCTCTCGTAAATTAGCGAGGGCGGCGTCTTTGGATGCACGGGCCATCCTCACAGACTTTCGGGTAAGTGTATGTTGGGCCGGATGCATTTCATAGTACGCTTTCAATTCTAACGCTCAGATATAAGGGTCGATGTCTTCTGGCAGATTTAGAGATTTTTTACTGTTGCAGGTGGCTCAAATCGTAAGGGTCACTTACATAAATATGAGTTAAGGTTTACAATTTAGGGTTATAAAGATATATGAATTATGTGATGAATTACATGTTTATTAGTAATTAATTAAAGTCATTTTGAGTAAGTCACACAGTCCCCACCATTTGCCCCACTTCGCAAGCTGCGCATGCGTAGAAAAAAATGTGCAGAAATTCTAACGCATAATAGGTGAACTACCAAGCCACTCGGCCGATAAGGTAGGTTACTGACACACTGAACGAGCTTTAATCTATGGTATAAATCTGCATTACCGACTTAAAGCATACCTTTGGTAGGAATCTGCATTACCGACTGGGGATTGTACCGGACGGGGGTAATTTAGCATGGAATACAGCCTTGCTCGACGGATAAGTGTTCCCGTAACGGCATAGTACAACTACTGGTTCCTTAACCGACAAAAAAATTTAATTTTATTTAAAAAACATAGTCGGGGCAAGTGGACCAATTTTCTTTGGGGCAAGTTGGCCAATGTTGTCAAACCACTTTATAACCTATACGTTTGTATTCCGCATGTAGTTATAATAAAACACTTTTAGAAAACTCTTTTAGTTATAAAAAAACTCTTTTTTTTACCAACAAAAAACTTTTCGTAAAAAGAGCTAAGAAAAATTAAATTATTTATTGTAACTTAGAATTAATTGTTTAAAAAGTTATAAAAATACTGTAAACAATAGACTATGATTGAAATAAGATTCAATAAAGAAATAAATTAATAACATGACTATTTTATTAATTATCATCTTCATCAGTGACTTTTACAATGATTTTTTATCGAATTCGCCAATTTACCCCGCCCTCTTGGTCAACTTGCCCCGTACTCGGAGCAAGTTGGCCAATTCGTCACCTCTCTCAAAAATATTCTGCCATTTTTTCAATAGTTAATATAAACTTCTGAAAAAATTTTCAGTACTGACCAAGAGTATACACTTTTATATGGTGAGAACCGAAATTTTTTAAATTTAAAAGGAAAGTTCTGAAAAATCAATAAGTAAAAAAGTGGCCAACTAGCCTCGATCTTCCCTATTTGTGCGCGCGCTTCCAAAATAAAAGGACAGAGTGTACAAAATTTCAATGCGGCGAATGTTCAATTTACGGCAGTCGACTGCATATACTTTTATTTTAATTACTTTAATTTTAGATGAAGAAGAGAACTAGTTTACTTAAGGTTCTATCGACCTTAAGGAACACATTCTCATCAAGTCACTCGTGCTTCGCGCTCGATATTTGATTTAAACCTCGCGCTTCGCACTCGGCTCTGTTTAAAAATATTTTTCACGATTAAAACGAAAACTACTCATCCTATCAAAACATCGTCAAGGGAGAATTTATAGAACTTTTTAAGACAAATAATTTTGTCGCTTATCATTTTCTCCGTATCTCGCATTATTTGGCTCAAAATTTGAATTTTTAATTTTTAAACAAAATTCAGAAATTTCTTGTGCAAATCCTATAGGGCGTTCAAAAAGAAACATTTTTCACCTCTAAAATTTCAAAATATCATAATGTTAACAATTGTTTTTATCGAAAAAAGAAATAAGGATACATTGTTTCAATTTTTGTATATTATGAATATCCGTACATAGAATTTGTAAATCAAAAAAAAGTAGTCTCAAAAATGTTCAAAAAGCTCCAACTTTTTGAATTTTTACCTAAAATGTCTGGCTAACGATCTCGACCTTTATTTTTAAGACACTAAACGAGTATACCAAAGGCCAATCCATTCTGTCTACACGGAGAGAGAAAACGTGCATTTGACGTATGAATATTTTCGTGCTTCGAATGTTTGGCTTAAGTTATACTTTAAAAGTTTGAGTTCATACTTTCAAAGGTTGGTTTCATATTTTTGTTATCTGACTGCAAGCTATAGATTAATAGTTTGGAACCATACATTTAGTGTACGGTTTAAAAGCAGTCCATGGTAAAAATTTTCGAACGTAACGCGTCAAATGTATGTCCGAGCTCACGCTCGAAATGATCAGACTCTCATACTATAATAGTATGGCGCGCTCAAGCATTCAGCTCGCACATGCGCGAAACTAAACCCGCGAAATCAAACTCGCGTCGATGCTTGGTCCCTCATACTATAAAAGTATGTGGCCCAAGCAATCGAGGTATACAACCAGCCGTACATTAAAAGCCTGACAGCTATACATGAAAAGTATGTTAGCTATCAAGTTCATACAATAAATGTATGCAAATAGTGCTACTGCTCTAATCATGTTGTTATACTTTTGTTCTACTGACTTCATACTATAAATGCTTGAATTACGTGCAATCTGTCTATAAAGTCCTTAAATATGAACTGTATGCATTTTTCATACGTCTAATGTACGTTTTTTCTCTCCGCGTATTCTTTCGAAAGTTATCGTGTTAACAAACTAAACAATCTGCAGACATAAATACAGAAAGACATATTCGTATAAAAATCTTTTTTGGGTTCAGAGGGTCATAAAACATGGACATTTAACAAAAACGGGGGGTCAAATTTTTCACAAATCTAATATATTATCTCTGTTGAGAATGTAAAAAATTATGAAAATTGGCAAAAGTATCGTAAGTTCGAGTGAAAAAAACCTTAATTTTTCGTTTCGGAAAAATTCAAAAACTCAAACACCTACAATATTTTGTAATAGGAAAAAAAAGATGTTTTTATTTTAATATTATGAAATACATTTTTTTGAATAAAACAAAATTTCTTTGAATCAAACAAATTTTTTCTAATTCAAAGAAATTTTTTCTTTGAATCTATATCAATGATACATTTGTTTGATTCCAAAAAACTTTTTTCTGAGTGATCGCCGGAGGTTGAATAACACAGGCACACACAAAAAAGGTCCTGTTCCCGGAATCAGACTAGTACACGAGGGTGGTCTGAAAAGTTTCCGACCTAACAATGATACGAGACATTTTTTCTTAATTTTTTTTTTATTTGTCTACATAGTCTCCTTGTAACTCTACACACTTCTCCCAGCGATGCTCCCATCTCTCTAACCCATTCAAATTGTACTAGGCGTTTTTCTCTGCAAAATAATTGTTCACGAAGGTGATTGCCTCCTCATTTTAAGAAAACCTCTTTCCTCCGAGGGCAGTTTTTAGATGAGGGAACAAAAATAAGTCGCTTTGGGCTAGATCTGGTGAGTATGGCGGATGGTCAAGCAGTTCAAACCGAAATTCATGGATTTTCGCTATGGCGACCGCTGAGGTGTGAGACGGCACGTTGTCTTGGTGAAACAGGATTTTATTTTTCTGCAAATGTGGCCGTGTTTTTGCAATTTCTGCCTGCAGCTTGTCAAGTAATGATGCGTAGTATACACCTATAATGGTTTTTCCTTTTTGAAGATAATCTATTAAGATAACTCCATGACTATCCCAAAAAACAGTCGCCATCACTTTCCCAGTCGAAAAAACAGTTTTTGATTTTTTTGGAGCCGGTTCCCCCTTTGCAGTCCACTGTTTTGACTGTATTTTTGTTTCGGGTGTATAATGGTGTATCCAAGTTTCATCTACAGTAATTAATCGGCGCCAAAACTCGGATTTATTGCGCCTTAACTTCACCAACAGAGCGTTGGAAATGTTCATTCGAACACGTTTAGGTCTAACGTGAGCAAACGCGGCACCCAGCGCGCGGACAGCTTTCTCATGCCTAAATCTTGATTGAATATGTGACAAACACGTTCTTTGGACATTTTCATAACCTGTGCTGTCTCTCTCATCTTAATTCGGCGGTCGTCTAGCACCATTTGGTGAACTTTAGCGATTTTATCGTCAGTAGTTGAAGTTTTTGGACGTCCTGAACGTTCATCGACTCCCAAGCTCTTACGGCCTCGTTTAAATTCAGCTTCCCAAAATTTCAGTGTGGTAAATGATGGAGCATTGTCCCCATACACAGTGTCCAACTCAACTTTGATTTGCGTAGGCGTATTGCCTTTCAAAAACAAATATTTAATGACAGCTCGATACTCAATTTTTTCCATTTTCACAAAAACACTCGCATCGACTCACTCAAACGACTGTCAACTAAAAACTGCGCGTCCAAAGTGGCTGAAACTTTAGTAAGTAACTGTCAAAAGATGCACAACTACATTCACTAGCTTTCATTGACGAGTGCTGTCATCTTCATGTTGAGGTCGGAAACTTTTCAGACCACCCTCGTGTCTATGTTTTTTGGGTCCCTGAATCCAAATCCGATGTCCGTTTGATCAGACAAGGTCAAATTGAAGGTCATTTCAAGGTCAAGTGTGTTTATTTTGCCAAAAATGAATTCTTGACTGCAGATTCTGAAAGAACAAGAAATTTTACGTATAGATATGTATTCAGTTTTTTTGAGAGCATAACCCCCAAAGTCATTCATTTTATTTTATGGCGGGTTCATATGACAATTGCAAAAACAAAACAAATGTGTCTTGACGGGACTAAACTACTAAATCAATACGTTTTCGGCGTCACTGAATTAGAATTCGAGGTTCGTTTGCCTCCTGTATGTCAGGTGCAAGTTCATTTCAAGGTCAAATCCAGAAAAAATGTTCAAATTTTTTCGCATCATGTCTCTATTATATTTCTAGAGTCACTGGAACGTGCATTTTGTATCTCACTCAACCGTCACCGCGTGGAGGTACTCTGGGTGCGGGCTCACCACACATATTCGCTGTATCAAATTTACAACGGTGAGCTCCAATTCACTTGAATTAACAGATCACCTGATTGGATTTCAAGATTTATTTTGCTATGTTTGTAATGTTTGTAACATGAAAGCGCAGAAAGAGGAAAACAACGCAAGAGAAATCCCTTGCACAGATCTTTTGAGGATAAACGAGTACGTTTAAGTACGAGAAAGGTTTGGGAACCTAGAACATCCTTCGTTGTAGGATCCGACAGTATCTTACAGCAGCCGTTGATAGATCCAAAGAAGGTATTGATACCTCCATTAGATGTAAAATTAGGACTCATGAAACAATTTGTCAAAACGTTGAATAAAGAAGGCGATTGTTACAAATACTTACGAGATCAATTTTCAGGTCTATCTGATGCTAAAGTAGGAGCGGGAGTATTCGATGGACCTCAGATCAGAAAAATGTTCAGAGACGATCACTTCGTAACTCAAATGAGCCCTATTGAGAAGAATGCTTGGATCAACTTTAAGAAAGTATGTAGTAATTTCCTAGGCAATCATAAGAGCTCGGACTACATAAAAATTATATCTGACATGGTTGAAAATTTCAGGAGATTGGAATGTAACATGGGTTTAAACTTACATATGATTGGCAGTCATGTGGACGAATTTCCAGATAACGTTGGCGATTTCAGTGAAGAACAAGGAGAACGTTTCCACCAAGATTTTAAAGATGTAGAACGAAGATTTCAGGGTAGGTGGGGTGAAAATGCACGTTACAATGACTCCAAAAATATAATGGAGAGATGATGCGAAAAAAGTTGAACATTTTGAACAAATTTGAACTCAGTGACGCCGAAAACATTGATTTAGTAGTTTAGTCCCTTGAAGACACATTTTTTTATTTTTGCAATTGTCATATGAACCCTCCATACAATAAAATGAATGACCTGGGTGGTTATGTTATCAAAAAAATTGAGTACATAACTAGACGTGAAATTTCTCGTTATTTGAGAATCTGCAGTCAAAAATTCATTTTTGGCAGAATAAACACATTTGACCTTGAAATGACCTTCAATTTGACCTTGTCTGATTAAACGGACATCGTATTTGGATTTAGCGACCCAAAAAATATATAGGAATAATAATTTGAATCAATTTGACTATTTTTTCAGGATTTGACCTTGAAATTACCTTCAACCTGACCTGATTGAGACAAACGGACACCGGATTCGGATTCAGTGACCCAGGAAACATAAAGATATACTAGTCTGATTCCGGGAACAGGACCTTTTTTTTGTGTGCCTGTGTAATTGATGTGTTCAATGAGAAACTATTTCTGAACCGATCGGAACGTTTTCTAACAAACGCTAAGAAAATTGCGCACAAAGTTGTTGATCTACATTAAAAAAAAATTTTTGTAGAGTAAAGTGGGGCGAAATGGCCATTTTTCACTAATTCATAGGTTCGTATTAAATTACGTTAGAATAACGCGCGTCCGTCGGTCTTGAGCGCCCGGTGGGGCGAAGGGGGAAAACTCTCGGGCGAAGCGCCTACCGGGATAAAAGGAACGTCGTCACCAATAGGGCTGGGCAATCGGCGAAATAATTCGGTCGCAGGGGGTAATGGCCCGACTGGGTTTCGATTCAATTCGGGAATCGCGAATAGACTTACACGTACTCGTGGCGGAGCGAGGGGGGGGAAAGAACGTTGAAATTCCGGGATACGTTCTCGCGGAATTTTTCCCGAGTAAAATAAAGGGTTCTCCGGGTCGTACTCCTCGCCGAAGAACTCGAGAGGTAGTTCCGGATCGTAACTCGCTGTCTCGGGAAGCGAGGATGGAGTGGTTCGCCGGAGGAACGGCCTGGAATCCCGATCGCTTCGCACGCCTGCTAACTGTCGCTTCTTCGAGTCGCGGCGTCTTTTACTGAGACGTTTCTGGCCGGAGTTTTCCATGACGCTTATGGCCACCCTTATTTAGGTTCTCGGTCAACACGCAATTCGCGATGCCGATTGGGCCAATTGAGGGAGCGGGAAGACCCGGATCACGGTCCGTACTCATTCGGTTAATGAGATGGAATTAGTGGAACACCTAAAAGAAAACACACCTGATGGAGGTACTCGACTCGAGATCGAAGGAATCACTGATCCCGGGACCGATGACCTTCGTCGTTGGGGCGAGAAACTCCGTGAGACTCGGAACCGTCGATCTATGAACTACGACCCTCGACCGAAAGATCGAAGGGGTCGCCGAACGAAGGTCGGCTGTTCCCGATCACTAGGTGTACGAAGAACTTCACTGGTGTTACGCGCACTGAACAGAAAAAGGCGAATTAAGATTGTCTCCGAACGAAATTAAATCGTAGAGCACTACTTGGCGCCTGAAAAGCTTCTGGGCGTCTCGTGGTTCCTGGAAACCTCCCAGCGTTTCCGAAAAACTGACAAAGCTGGTGGATTTGGAAAAGGCTGATCTGAAAAAGAAGAAAACTCGCGACGAGAAAAGCGAAAAAAAAAAAACACGTCACATCAGAACAATTGAACACAGGTTTATTTAAAATATAAAATCGAACAGTTGAGGAAATAATGCCAATACACGATGAAGCGCGACAGGAATCGAAGAGAAAACTTGTGGAACGGTGCTCGTAGAGAGACTGACTGGACGCGAGCAAGCGACTCGCAGCCAAGCCGCCGGGCCTCAAGGGCGCTGTCTGATTGGTCGACGGATTTCGCATTGCGGCAAACCAAACCGGTAATACCACTATAATCTGGTAATACCAGCTTACACCAGCGCAAAAGGCGACAATACTGTTCGACGGTTTTAACATTTTGGGGAGAGACTCGACGGTCGTAAAAGTGGTGCATATCATAATAAGCCCTCTAAAACTCGCAAATAAAAACATTAATAAAAACTTCGGGTGATGTTTGCGAATGGAAAAAAATAAAAAGTAATTGATAGATTAAAAATCAATACAAATACGGGCACATAAAAAAAATTGAAGAAAAATATACATGAAATACAATACAAGCAAACTCATAAATGTGGACAAAAATATTTGACACAAACTTGATAACTTTATAGAAATTTAAAAATTACAGCAATGAATAACTAGAGTGAGTTTAAAAATTTTTTAATTAAAAAGTGAAACTTTGACGTGAAAGTTTCACTTCTCTTGCACAGTTTTGCATTTGATAAAAATTGGGGGGGTCAAATTTTACACAAATTGAATACGATTTAAGCTAGGCAAGAGAAGTGAAACTTTCACGGCAAATTTTCACTTTTTAATTGAAAAATGTTTAAACTCACTAGTAGTTTTGTGATAAAATTTATATTCGTAGATTTATCCGAAATTAGTTTTATCTATAACCGTATACGTCTATGAAAGGGTTAAATAATAACTTTAGGTTTAATGAAAGGGTTTAGTAATGATTTAACCCCTGAAAGGGTTAAGTCATCACTAAAATTGTTTACCTTACTTGGGAATTTGAATAAGGTTCGGAAAATATCTTCCGCAGTTGTGTCGCATCATCACACGCAACAAATTCTCATAATTTACATTGATGTTTTGGTGAATATACGACACAATTCAATGTACCGAACGCATAGAGATATTATAAATAGAGTAGGCATGCCATAGGGGCGTCTGTAAGTGGGAATGTCCATCGGCTGAAGAGAGAGAAAAGATGATGTTGGTAGAGGTGTCATTGTCTACTGGAGCTTGCGAATTGACCTCATTCGTCTCCGCGCGCAAAGCAAACCGCTTGTAATAATTTTTTTTCAATATTTCATGTGACTCATTGAATGAATTAAAAATCACCACGTATTTTATTTAAAATTGTGATAATAACTAAAAATGAAATATAGTAACTTTAGTTCCTTGTTTATATAGTATTATAATTAATAATATTAATATAAAAAGTTGCATATCAGATTATCAAATAAGTGGCCAAACTTACACATAAATAAATACAAAACTTTCAACTTTCCAAATGTAAGAATTAGTTTATTACAAAACTCTTTACAAAGAAATTAACAAGTTTATATAATGTTAATAGTACTTCAATATACTTTCAATTACCACTAATATCACATATATATATTTATAATATATTTAATTTGGCTTCGATACGGAAAGAACTACTTTGATAAAAATTGATAAATATATATATATATATATATATATATATATATATATAATATATTTAATTTGGCTTCGATACGGAAAGAACTACTGACCTTTGAAAATTGTTAATTTATTATAGAACATTCGAATTCTACTTTTAAGGTCATTTAGTTTCTCACTTTCGTGTTTTAGACGTTTATCAACGTAATTTTGTACGATTAAATATATCAATTGTTGTCTGTGGTCGAACAATGGTTCCTGTTCCAAAATATGTTTTCCATCATCAAAAATACGAGGTGGTAATATTTTTAACGTTTCTGTTACTATCTTGCAATTAATTGCAGGAGAGAACAATATATTTTTGTTCTGTCTAGTAACTCTTTCTGCAAATTGACACGTCAAATTCACATCATCTGAAGCAAATATTAAGCCACTGCGATTTTTTAATAAGGATAATTTTGATTTAGATGATGGGGGGATTTGTAGCATATTTTTACATTGTTCGCAGTGTAATTTTGCTCTTATACTGCGAATTACTGCTCCTGCTGTGTGTTTAATAATATCATCTAAGTACTCGGATTGCACCCATGAGTCCTTATTAGAATAATCGTGTTCAGCCATTTTATAATTGCAGTGCAAATTTTCGTTTATTCTAAACGACATTATTTTACTCACTAATTTGTTTGACACTCTTTTACTTTTTGTTTTTGTGGTAGTGACTTCATTCTTATTAATTTGAGTAATGTCTTTTAAATTTTTATTTTCATTTAATTAATTAACAATAGCATTGTTAACATCGGAAACTATCATGGTATTATCTTGTGGCACACAATTTGCACTTGCAGGAACAGTTACATTCATATTATTTAGCAATAATTTTTTGTATGCCGATTGAAATTGTATGACTGTTGGATTACTACTGAAGCTGTTCATGCGCCTTATTAATGCAAAAAACATTTCAACATGGTCTTGTGATAATTTTTATGCTAAAACGTAAGAAACGACTTTTCTTTGAAGTAATTGTTCACAAAGAGAAAAATAATTTTCCAGGCAAATTATAAAACCTCAAAATCCAGTTCGAACGCTTTTGCATTTTAAGGCTGGTACCTTTTCCGCAATCAAATTTTGCTCTGTAATATCTTTACCAGGTTGTATTTCCCTACTTTGCTAATTTGAACAATTCTTTTCATTGTCAACTTTCTTTTTTCTTTTAATAGGCACTTGGGCATTTACCTCCAGTTTTTCAACATACTGCTTGAAAGCTTCAATTTTTAATTTTAATTCTGGGAAATCTTTCTCTGTCGTACCTTTTCGACCAAGCGTTTTACAAAATTTATTTTTGCTATTGAGAATGTCAAACATTTCGTCAAATAATTTACAAAATTTAGCAGTAGCAGCAGCGGCTTCAAAAATTGGATCTTTTAATTCACTCTCTAAGTACGTTAAAGCAGCAGCTGTACTTGAACTTAAAACCTGAGCAGCAAGAAAGACTTTCATCTTTTCATTATGAAAATAGATATGCCGATTTCGTATTTTGCACACACAGTGCAATTCTTCGCTGTATTGTTTATCATTCAGATTTTTAATGTGAATCCAATTTACAATTTCGTTATTATCATGAATGAAAGGGCCTTTTAAAGATAAATAATTCCTAATCAATTTTAGCATATGACATGCGTCAAAAAAAAACGTAAACCCGTTCATGACTCGCTGGATGAAGAAAATATGGACGGAAAGTGTCTTTATTCATATAATCAAAATTTGCGCCTAAAAGTTTGCAAGATTTTTGATTTGACTCATCACCGTCAAAAGTTACATTAAAAACATCGATTCTACGTTCATGTAATTTTATTAATAAATCACGTAGAAGAATAGACTTACCTTCGCCACTCACTGAATTAGTAAAATAATAAGCCACAGGGGTTTTGAACCCGCCATTTATATTCACCAACATGAAAACCAAAGCTTTTTTTAGCCTTTTGAGGTTTTTCTTTTTCATCTGACTGCTGTAGTTGATGACCAAAATCTTCAAATCCTCTCCATTCTTTCGATTGCTGACAATAATGCGCCCATTCTTTAATGCCCATCTCATCAAAAGTCAAACTAAAAACAAATTTCTTGCCTTTTCTCGACTAATTTTCAACCATTTCCAAGATGTGATTTATTACTTCTTCTGATATTCCAGGTTTGTAATCTTTTAAACAGTCCCGCCTATTCAGCGTTTCAATGCAGGGCAAACACTTGTAGAAACTTTTTCGCACCATCTCGTACGCAGATGGAGAATGAAAATGTAGACTCCTGGCAAAAGTTTTTAAATGTGCGGAAAAAGGACTCGTTGGTTTATTATCTTTCATCCGGGATATTAATTGATTGAAAGTTTTATTATATAAATAATTATTTTGATCAGATCAAATGAAACACACGTTCGATAGAAAAATAAGATCAAAACATATAATCTATAAAAATCGATGTTTGTGATGTATAGTAACGAAATACATAATATCTTATAAGTAATAATAGATTCATTGTTTTTTAAATTATGAAATCAATTCATTATAACTTATACGTCAAATTAAAAAAAAATTGTAGAAATCTCATCACGTAGGCATGTAAAACTAATTAAAAATTGTACATGTTTGTTAAACAAATTTTCTTATAAAATAACCCGTAGGTAGTCGGCTGCAGCAGTATCATTTTCATCTCGTAATTTCGCAATGAGTTCCTTAATGTTTCCAATTTTATGACTTTTCCGTCTGCAGTTTTTTCGAAGTGATTCTATCTCTCTCTTTTTGCAAATAAAAAATTTAAAAAAGCGTGTTCATGCTTCATGTGAAATAAAATCTTTTCTGGACAATTCCATACGCTGAAATCCATCATAAAATTGAATCTTCTTAGTAGGACGAACATTTGAAGCATCAATAGATGGTTTTTGCCTTCTGAAAAATACATATATAATTAAATACACGCTATTAATTTCTGAACATATAGAAAGTTAATGAAAATATAAGTTTTATTTACCTTTACAAATTTGCATGAACTTCTCTTGATTCTACTACGTTAGAAACATTTTTTACAGGACTTGATTCCAATTCATTATTACACAATTTTTTAGTGGGCGACACATCTGAATTATCAATATCTGGCAGACTTCTACAATATAAATGTATATAAATAAGTAAATACAAATATAAATACGTGAGAACTTGTTTGACTCCGTCATGATACTAATCATTTAAAATGTGATTAAATGCAACTTTAGTTATAGTAGTTTAAGAAACTGTTGGTCTGCCAGGGCAAATCCTGGCAGAAGTATCTTTAATTTAATTAATTATTATTCAATTTTCGGACCTTAAGTCCGTCATCTTGTACACCAATGAAAATTAAATATGTTGTAGGGAAGAACTAGAGCTTTTAAAAAATATCGGTCTTCCACCCCTCACTCTGGCAAAATCCCTTGGCAGACCACCCTGAAGGGGGTGCTTTTAACAACCTAAACTCCGTCATCGTGTCCATGGATGAAAAAAATATTTGTGAAAGCTGTTGATCCCCTCTAGACATATATCTAGGTCTGCCAAAGCTAAAGTTGGCAGAAATATTTGGCAGACCGAGATAAAGTAATTCTACCTTCGTCATTGCGAACCCCTAGCCAAGCAGCACGTTATTACGAAAACTACGCATTAGTTTAAAATTTTGCTTTGAATTATAAACGATTACACAAATTACAAAAAAAAGTTTGTTCAAAGGCATCAATTTTAACGAAAGTTTACGAAAAAAAAATTTAGAAAATTGAAAGAAAATGAAATGAATGAAAAAATTTAGAAAAAAAGAAAAAACACGTGTTTCATGAAATTGACCACAAAACAATATATTTTTTAGTATTTTTAAAATAAAAAAATATGACTATTATGAACATTTTTAACAGTATATTGTGACGTTGTAGATTTTATACGTTACAAAAATTTCGATTTTAACACGTTTTTTTTATGAGAACTTCTGTGCTCTCACAAAGAGCAAATTCGGCACTCCTACTTGCTATCTATTTTTCTATTTTAATTTTAATTCCTTATGAGCTTGTTATTTTTTGAATTTTGTTTATTTTATTCTGTAAGATTTTCTTTTAGGGCTGATTTTATTTTATTTTTTTTATCATGTACATTTCTGAGCTTTGCTGTCTTGAGTGAGAAATTATAGAAGCTGCATCCACCTACACCATCAGCTGACTCAGTTTCATTCTCCGCAACACCATACAACCTTCAAGAGTTCTTCACAAGCGCTACCGTTCCTTGGGTCTTTACGTCGTCATATCTCTCTCCACCACCCCTCTTAACGTCCAAGATAGAGCTGTCAATTCTGTCAATAGTGGACAGATGGATAGGTGTTGATCTTCCTTAAATCTAGGCACATCCCTGGCAAGGATAGACCGAGGCGATTACTTTGGAATTCTACTCGAGAATAGGTAATCTCGCCTAATTATCTTACTTATCGATTATCTTATTTGTCTATGAATAGACTTTTTCTGGCTTTTAATGCCACTTGTTTCTTTCTCTTCTGTTATCTGGAGCATCGAAGGATCCAAATTTTCACATCAGTTTGAAGCAAGGGTTCCTTCATCTCTATCTATTACCTGAAAAGCATAGGAGGTTCGCTCATCTCGTTCCCTCTCGTGCGAAGTAATTTGGGACCTCTCTATCTTTAAACGACGCCCGATAAGGAATAATGAAGAAGAAGGAAGGACGCAGGATGAACGAATCAGAAGAGGACCTCATTAGCTATCTCTCTCTTGACCATGAGCATATACGGAAATTAAGTCTATGCGCATCAGCCCTTTCCCCCAATTTTGTAATTCCTAATTCCTTCTAAGTTAACGAGCTTTCGTGCGAATTTTACTCGCTCTTTTTCGATCTGTACGCCAGCGTGACAGCACGAAGCACTCGACAAGTTTTCTTTTGAAGTTATCTCTTATTCATTTGATCTCTTCGGAATTTTAGTGATTCATTTAAAGGTACGAATCAATTTTGGAGTGTTTAGCCAAGAATTCTATCGTTTATTCTAACTTTATCTTTCTTTTTTTTTACAATCTTACTCTTTCCATACATAGACTCCTTGGCTAAATTATATTACTTGATATTCCCCTGATATATTTTATTTATATGTATTATCAAATTGATCTTGTGGATTTTTTTTGTGTAATTATGATGTATGCCTAAATTATTTGTAGTCTAGAGTGCCGAATGCCTATAATAATGCTACATGATTTATACCATATTTAAAATGTTTTTCCCGTTTTTTGTGCAATAATTGAGACCTTCCCTTTATTTTAATCTAAATTTTTTTATTATAGTTGTTGAGATTCCCCTTAATTATAATTGATGAACCTTTTTTTTTTGTTTTTGAGACCTCCCCATAATTCGATGTAATTCTTATATAATATTTGAGACCTTCCATAATTTAAAGTGATTTCTATGTAATATTTTAAACAATCTCATAATTTTATATGATGAAAATAATTTTATGTAACATTAGAGACCCTCCCATAATTTTGTGTAATTAAAACCCATCTTGTGGTATTTGAGACCCTTTATATGTTATCATAAAACTACTTATTAGGTGCACAACTTTGCTTCCGCCGATTTTTTCGAAAATTTGAGGCTTTATTCTGAAAAAGTGATTACCTGTTTATGATTCAAAGTACTGTCCGTCACTAGCCACTACTTTTTGCCATCTTTCAGGCAATTGTCGGATACCATCTCGAAAAAACTTTGCGTCTTTTGAGGCGATCCACGAATCGATCCATTCTTTAACTTCTTCATAAGAGTGGAAATGCTGCTCAGCTAAGCGATGTGCTATCGATCGGAACAAATGGTAGTCGGAAGGAGCAATATCTGGAGAGTACGGCGGGTGGGGTAAGACTTCCCATTTTAGGGTTTCCAAGTATGTCTTGACGGGTTTTGCGACATGTGGCCGACCATTGTCATGTTGCAGCATAACTTTATCGTGTCTCTCTTGATACTGTGGCCGTTTCTCCTTCAATGCTCGACTCAAACGCATCAATTGCGTTCGATACCGATCCCCTGTGATAGTTTCACTCGGTTTCAACAGCTCATAATACACCACACCGAGCTGGTCCCACCAAATGCAGAGCATAACCTTGGCACCGTGATTATTCGGTCTGGGCGTAGATGTGGAGGCATGTCCGGGCATTCCCCATGATTTTCTGCGATTGGGATTATCGTAGTGGACCCATTTTTCGTCGCCGGTTACAATTCGATGTAAAAACCCTTCCGATTCTGTCTTTGAAGCAGCTGTTCACAAGCAAAGAAACGGCGTTCAACGTCTCTTGGCTTCAATTCATAAGGAACCCAATTTCCTTGCTTCTGAATCATTACCATGGCTTTGAGGCGTTTCGAAATTGCTTGCTGAGTGACTCCCAATAATTCTGCTAATTCTTCTTGCGTTTGGCACGAGTCTTCAGCAAGTAATGCCTCCAATTCGGAATCTTCGAAAATTTTTTCTCTTCCGCCGCCATGCCGTTCCTCGATATCAATATCACCGCTTTTAAAGCGTTGAAACCACTCACGACACGTTCTTTCACTAAGAACAGCGTCACCGTAAGCACTTGAGAGCATTCGATGAGCCTCAGCTGCAGTTTTCTTCAAATGAAAGCAGAAAATCAACACTTCCCGCAAATGACGAGAATTTGGCTCGAAAACTGACATCTTCGTTCGAGAATACACTTCTGATGCAAACACAAATTCACTAATGTGGTCCTGTCTTTATGTTAACTGATGTCCAAGCTTACTGTATGAAATTTTTGACCTGCCTATTTCAACCGACACTTACCGCTGGTGCCATCTTTCGAAAAACGGCGGAAGCAAAGTTGTACACCTAATATTTTTTTATGTGAATACTTAAGATTCTTTTATGTAATTTTTTTTTATTTTTAACCAGCTTTTCTTGTTTGTGAATTGTTTTAAACCTTTCTTTTAAATAAAACACTGATTGATTGTTGTAAATTTTATATTCATGAGCTTCGTGGTTCGAGAACCACCCCCCTCTATCGTTATTTTGAGCTAGCATGTTTCATATTTGTATCGGTGTCAATAATGATTCCTTTTTGATTTTGTTGGTTTTTTTTAGCCTGATTTGATTGGAAGTCAATAATTTATCTTTATCTTTATTTTATCTATATCTTTATCGTGTGAGAATATCTATTCTTACGATTTATCTCTTATCATTAAATTGATTGATCAATCGAATCAGTTAGTTCAATTTCGTTTAATTATTTTTATTGAAATACTTTATCCTAAGTATAAAAGGATTGGCGCCCGATTATTTATTTAATCCTGTTTCGCTTAAATTCTATTCTATTTAAATATCTCTTAGTTTTTCCATTTTGTACGTTGCTTCAGAGACTTTTAATTTAAAGCAACATCACAATATATATATATATATAT
>CAJFCO010015721.1:12940-23276 GCA_904066015.1 Synergus gifuensis
GAAGTTATAGAATTTTCTCTATCACCTTCGAATTTTCCGTAAATGCCAGATTTATGCATAAATTACAATATTCCCGGCGTTAAATGTAATCTCCCGCGCAGCCATCTTGTCTGTTGTGACAATCTCTAAAGATGTCAAAACTTTATCATTTTCCGATGGTATTCTTGAGGTTTCGATCACTTTGGACCCAAAATATGGATTTTTACGTTATCTATTACGAAATTCTCGCTTACAGATGCTTAGTTGGGAGTTATAGAATTTTCTCTATTACCTTCGAATTTTCCGTAAATGCCGGAATTATCCATAAATTATAATATTCCCGGTGTGAAATTTCAATTAATCTGTCATTTTACGCACAACCATATTGTCTACACCAATCATATCCCTCGATACATAAGAAACGCTCATTGGTGTAGCATCACAAATTTCAAAGTTCGTTTATGCAGTGCCCTTAACTGAAATGATATCTATTTAAGTAAATCGTTCATAATTAATAACTAACGATTAATTAACAAATGGGAAGTGCACATTCCTGCCGGAGTTGACAGCTCCTATAATATCACTAGGTGATAATCAAATCTGTAGCGTCGCTGGTGAAGACACGGTGGAAATTAAAAAGTTCATCGACGGTGTGTGGTATGACTCTCGAATCGAGAAATTATTGCACTTTCCGAAATTACGAAAGAATTTATTTTTGGACGGAGTATGTACGAAAAATGGACTGTGTATCATAAGTTTTGTCGATAAGTGATCAGTAATGTATATTTTTATATGTGTATAAAGGTTACTTTAATTCTCTACAGTCGGTAAAGCAGGTTTTTGTGTTGGTACGATAGACACCTTTGCCTGTAGTCTATCACCAGTAGAATGTCAACAAATAATAGGTTATATCCTAGCGATTACTATTTTTATTCAAAATAACTTATTCGTCTTTTTGCATATTTTTAAAGGTAATTTGACAAATACTTTCAATAACACAGAAGCTAAGCATTATATTTTGCAATGTTGAAATCTTTGGATTTTCATAAACAGCTAGAGGTTGCCTTTACCTCAAGGTGTGGGATAAAACCGACGAAGTACAGCCTGTTAGAAATAATTAAATTATTAAATCATTATTAAATCATTATATAATTAAATTATTAAATCATTCTTCTATTTATGTGATTAATACATAGAGAAATATGATATGTAATAATCTAGGACTCGAAATGAAAAAAACAAAAATAGGTCATTTCCATATCTTATTATCTTTTGAAAAATCATTGACTATTAACTGGTCGGCTTTGCCCCGGTTTACCCTACTTCTTTGATCGTTTTAAAACTCGCATGTGATATTCTAGTGTACAAAAAAATGAAAAGAAAAACATGTCGAGAATTCTATATCCTTTCCAAGATCTTTTAAAATGCAAACATACTTTTTTATTACCCTTCAATTCTATATTTAAATGGATTCAAAATATGGAACTATGCTCGGTAGAATATATTGAATATAAATTTTAACATACTACAGCATTATTAATAAGAATTACCAGAGAATCATCTTCAATTCTAGTAGTTCCCGTTCTGGAACATCATGCACCATTGCTTCCATCCAATGTGGCATGACATAGTCCCAAATTTCTGAAGTAATAACCTCATAAGGTACTAAACAAAAAAGCCTGTTTAAGCCATCTTTTAAATGTGACGTCCTGGAAGCCAACGTTTCCCTGAAACAGTTTTTTATACTTATAGATTCTATGTCAATTCACACTGGCACATTATACAGTCGACTCCCGTATATTGAACATTAGCTTGCATCGAAAAACTCAAAAATTGAATACTTCATAAACCACGCCCCTTGCGCATGGCAAGAGAATATTGTAGTAACGCATACTCGAAATTTATGTATTTTTACATTCAATTGAGAATATAAATGAAGTAGGTACAGCACTGTTAACTGGTGCGCATGCTTCCAAAACAAAAAGACGAAGTGTACAAAATTTGAAAGAGACCCGTGGTGGGAGTGTATCAAAATATGAATTGTTCAATGTGGCGAATGTTCAATTTACGGGAGTCGACTGTAGTGATAACCTACTATGTTGAAATTAAATTACGCTTATATAAAAAATTAAGACACCCGTTAGAATAAATATAAAGCACTTTCAAGAAGAATGGTTTGCGGAAAAATGAGCACTAAGTAGGGAAAATCATGGGCACATCAAATCATCTGTTACGGCCTGAGCGAAGGGTAGATGTTATAGTAAAATAGGTTAAGGGAGGATGAGTGCTGATTATGTCATGGTGGTAAGGCCTGACTTTATTTTTATTGTGGGTACGTTGCCACTAACATCCTATGGGCGTTGTGTTATTCAAATAATATATTGAGATTTTGACAATAGACAATTTATTATAAAATAAAAGATTTATATGAGTACAAAAATTTGATATTATACATGAAAACTTTCGCTACTTCTCGGCTGAGAAAACAAGAGAAGAAATTGGGGTTGTCGCTTGCGTCTCTATCGATCGGAGTACAACGGCAAGATCCTCACGCAGAGTTAAATTGCTAAGATAAGGGCTAACACTTTCAGTACCACTTCACTTATTGGCTAAGCGATACACGAAGCGTAACAGAGATCGAATCCACTCGTAAGTTCTTTTCCGAATGTTAACACAGCGGAACTTTATTTGGAACCGACTTATTTGACGACCGTACTAGCCATTAGTCGAAGGGACTTAGTTCAATTTTGTAGAACTGTAACTGACCGCGATCCTCAATGCTTTAAAGGGCGACTTGCCTGGTCAGAATGACTCGATTAGGAGATGAAGTTATTAGTATAACTATTTGAATTAAATTGTCGACCATGAGGAGTTAATCTAAGATTTATATAGATCTAAACTTCCATAAGAAGTATGGTGTTAGGCGAAGTGTAAATGAGCTATTGTTATTTATTGGTAATAATGAATCACATCCCTCTGACTGACTTAATACTTGATAGCATTTAAACAACATTAAGTTACTCATTCCATGTTAGCATAACCATGTTACGTGTAAAAACACAACAAACGTATTTGTTATTAAAAGTTGAATTGCTATACTGCAATTCACCTTTCTTTATTCAGGTTTGATTACAGAGAATGCACTCCAGTTAAAGGCTTAACAGGAACTGTCTTCGCTCGGTCATTAGGTGTGACCCATCTCATCATAATTATAAGAGTGGAGACGACTCATCTGATCATACACTTAAACATATATGACACTTATGCACCTACAATATATATGCCAATATATAGGGTGTCTAAAAAGTCCCAGGACAGTTGGTTATTTCCTCAGGTAAAATATTTTTCAAAAATGTGAAGGTCATTCCAGAAGTAAATTTCAACAGGGAATTCAACGGTTACCTTGATTTTGACCTTAACGATAACCTTCAAGATTTTGTAAAGTTGACTTGGTTTATTTTTAATTGAAACGCTGTTTTTACCTCAGAAATTGATAGAGCGGGAAATTTTTCGCTAAAATATGTATCCAAGTCAAAGATACATTGCAAATGTTGAGGGTCAATCAAAGTTCATTTGAAATCTAAAAAGTTATCAGAGAGGTCAGCGTCATTTCTAAAGTATATTTCAACGAGAAATTCAATGGTGACCTCTGTATTTATCTTGGTGATGACCTTCAAGGTTTTTTCAAGGTTTTTTTCAAGCAGTTTTGTCATCTTTACAATTACTTAGAAAATTTTCATGGAGGAGAGATGCCACTGAGGAGTCTTGACGCGAGTGAGAGATGCCGAAATTGTAATATGCAGCTTTTACAACAGTTGTGACCTGTCAAAACATGAAGAAAATGTCACATTCTGCAGATGTGACCAGCCACAGCTGTTTCTTGTTACAGAGAGATTTACTTCGTGAGACATGATATGAACCCCTGCAATATGTATTGAAGTCGTAGATCTTATTTAACCTCGAAGATTTCTACAAGGAATAAGTCATATTTACGTTTATCATTACCCAGGAACAACGACGTGGACGTAGTAAATTCTGTTCCCTTTGGGGTGCTTGATTAGCGTGAGTCCCCTTGCCTCTCACGCTTCAGTGAAGATGTTCGAAATGAAAACCTTGAGCTTCTCGACAAAAAGCTCTGCCATCTTGTAGAGTCTAAAGGGCTTTAGAGTTCTCCACAAATGAAATTTCAAAAAATTCAAAATTTAAAAAGTTACAGCGTTTTGAATAATGTAAGATCATATAGGAATTTTTTCATTAAAAGTTCCAGGAGTTCTGATGAGAGTTCTGTTTCTCTCCCAAAAAGTTATATCGAAAAGTTCTATACCGTTTTTCGACACCTAAGTCGATACCTAAGCCGATACCTAAGTCGATACCATAAGTCCTATACCGTTTTTCTATCTCCATACGAATATTACGAATCGAAATTAAATTTACGTATTACGAGTAAGTACATACTTACTATCTTTCGCTAAAAGATTATTATGGCGCAAGCTAAACTTTCGGAACGAGAGAGGGTATCTGTATTAATGATGCGTAGTTGGGGAGATCGAGTTCGATCTTATGATCAAGTTCGGATGCTTTTTAATCGCACTTTTTGAAATCGATAAGGGTTAAATCCTGTCTCAAAATCAACAAATGAAAGAACTGTAAGGCGCTTTATGAATCATGGGACTATCAAGGACCTTCAGAGAACTGGTTGGCCAAAATCTGTAGGATCTGAGGAGATGCAGATAGACGTAGCCCAAGTATTTGTTGAAAACCCACACCTTAGTTTACGTCGAGTTAGTGATGAGCATGGCGTTGCTCCTCAGATAGTGCGAAATGCTTTATAAAGCATAAATTTCCATCCTTACAAAGTTCATCTGGTAGAAAAGCTCAATGAAGACGATGTATTTTCAGATGAATCTACTTTCACTTTAAAAGGTGAAGTTAACAAGCAAAACTGTAGATATTAGTCCGACACAAATCCTGCTTGGATGTTGGAGAGTCACACACAATATCCACAAAAGATTAATGTTTTGGCCGGTATCTTCAATGATATATTGACAGGCCCTTTCTTCATCGATGGTAATGTCAATGCCCATGCATATGAAAAGCTTCTCAGAAACCAAATTGTACAAAGAATAAGGGAGATTACAGGTGATAATTTTGAAAATATTTGGTTCCAGCAGGACGGAGCAGCGGCTCAGTACGGTAGGGAGGTTCGAGTATATTAGGATACTCGGTTCCCTCATAGGTGGATTGGAAGAATAGGCGAAATCGAGTGGCCTGCTAGATCCCCTGATCTGACGCCTCTCGACTATTTTCTTTTGGGTTATTTAAAGAACTAAGTATACTCAACGCAACCCCAAAGCTTAGACGAATTGCCGAATCGTATTCTGCAAGAGGCTCCTTTGATTGATATGGAGATGATTCGTAATGCTGTGACTCATTTTTACAGTCGCATAGCTTTTTGTCAAGAAGCTCAAGGTTTTCAGTTCGAACATTTGCACTGAAGCGTGAGAGGCAAGGGGACTCACACTAATCAAGCACCTCAAAACATGAGTGGCAAGGGGACTCACACTAATCAAGCACCCCGAAACGTGAGTGGTAAGGGGACTCACGCTATTCAAACAACCCGAAACGTGAGAGGCAAGGGTACTCACGCTAATCAAGCACCCCAAAGGGAACAGAATTTACTACGTCCACGTCGTTGTTCCTGGGTAATGCTAAACGTAAATATGACTTATTCCTTGTAGAAATCTTCGAGGTTAAATAAGATCTACTACCTCAATAGATATTGCAGGGGTCATATCATGACTCACGAAGCAAATCTCTCTGCAACAAGAAACAACTGTGGCTGGTCACATCTGCAGCATGTGATATTTACTTTATGTCTCATCTGCGACAGGTAACGACTGTTGTAAAAGCTGCATATTACAACTGCGGCATCTCTCACTCGCGTAAAGTCTCCCCAGCGGCATCTGTCCTCCACGAAAATTTTCTAAGTAATTGTAAAGATGACAAAACTACTTGAAAAAAACGTTGAAAAATCCTTGAAGGTCATCATCAATATCAATACAGAGGTCACAATTGAATTTCTAGTTGAAATATACTTTAGAAATGACTCTGACCTCTCTGAAAACTTTTTAGATTTCAAGTGACCTTTGATTGACCCTAAACATTTGCAATTTATCTTTGACTTGTGTACACATTTGAGCGAAAAATTTCCCGCTCTATCAATTTCTGAGGTAAAAAACAGGGTTCAAATTAAAAATAAACAAATTTAACCATGAAAAAACCTTGAAGGTGATCGTCAAGGTCAAAATGAAGAATATCATTGAATTCCCCGTTGAAATTTACTTCGGGAATTACACTTACCTCTTGGAAAACTTGGTTAATTTCAAATTACCTTTAACTGACCTTGAACGTTACAATTGACCTATGACTTGGGTACATACTTGAACATACTTGAAAAAGTCTTCTATATGTAAAAAAAAAGTGGGTTTCCATTTAAAAAAACAAAGTTGACCTTCAAAAAGCCATGAATGTCAACTACAAGGTTAAAATGATGGTCACCATTGAATTCCCCGTTGAAATTTAATTCAGGAATGACCTTCACTTTTTTGAAAAATATTTTACCTGAGGAAATATCCATCCGTCCCGGGACTTTTTAGACACCCTGTATATTTGTAACACACCCCTTTTAAGACAACGTTTGGTTCACAAAAGTCACAAATTTACCCTTCTAGGTCTAACAATAATTTCGCTGTCTGGCTCGAAAGGTTCAGTGTTCGCAGTGTAGGTTACTACCTGAGGACGAGTTTCTACGTTATTTTTATTACAAAAAAAGGATAATTTTTTGTGCATACATTTCACAATACAACTAATAATTCCTATTTTATGTAAATTATACGTGACTATTAGTGCTATCGCAGTGTATCCTAAATATTGAAACCATTTTAGGCTGGTTTCCTCGCAAGTTTTCGTTCGCCTATGCGTTGCGATTCTAGCTATCATATTTTCTGTGTCGTCTAAACTAACACGTGCTTGTCGGAGTTCTATATTTAATTGTCGTGGCATAGGTATCAATCTTTCCTTTAGATTCTCTAGTTTATTTTTATCGTATGGCAATTCGTAACTAACATTAGTAATATATATTTTATTAAGTTCTAAAGTTTTAGCTAATTCTAGTTTAACATTATCGGTATATAACGTACATACAATGTTGGATAGTAGTACGTTTCCACCTATCTCCCTATGTTCTATTCTATCTTCACAAGTAATGTCAAATTCGAATCTTGTCGTTGGTATAATTAGGTATCCGCTTCTTACTGGTATAATTGTTTCTTTATGCAAAAGATATGGAGAATGATTACACTTATTGTTAGAGTATCTTTTGAGGAGATTAGCGTCGCATGATTCAGTTTCGATTAACCTTATATTGGATCTATAACTTAATTCGTGCGGTTTGCTAAGAGATGGTGTAACTTGATTATTATTCCATCGTTCAAATATTCCGAACATGCGTTGGAAAGCTACTATCATTGTGCGTCTATTTCAGTATAGGTCATTCATTGGAAGCGTAAACAACAATAATTTTTTTTCACTCAAATATGTCGAACTTTGTGCCTGGAAAAGTGTTTTTGCGGGGAGTTCTTCTTCATTACTTTAATATGAAGAAAACTGCTGTCGAAAGTCATCGTACTTTGGTGGACGTTTATGGTGAACATGCTCTAGCTGAGCGAACGTGTCAAAAGTGGTTTGCACGATTTAAAAGTGGTTATTTTGGCTTGGAAGACGAAGAACGTCCTGGGCAGCCAAAAAAGTTAGAAGATGAAGAACTGGAAGCATTACTCGATGAAGATTGTTGTTAAACACAAGATGAGCTCGCAGAATATTTGGGAGTCACTCAAGCAGCCATTTCAAAACGTTTAAAAACAGCCGGATACATTCAAAAGCAAGGAAATTGGGTTCCACATAAACTCAAGCCGAGAGACGTTGAAAGGCGGTTTTTCATGTCCGAAATGCTCCTGGAACGCCACAAAATGAAGTCCTTTTTGCATCGGATTGTTACTGGTGATGAAAAATGGATCCATTACGACAACCCCAAGCGCAAAAAATCATATGTAAAACCCGGCCAACCATCAACATCAACACCAAAACCGAATATCCATGGCGCGAAGGTAATGCTCTGTATTTGGTGGGATCAGGAGCGTGTGCTGTATTATGATCTGCTAAAACCGGGTGAAACCATCAATAGAGAACGCTACCGAACACAATTAATTCGTTTGAAGAGAACAATAGCCGAAAAAAGCCCCGGATATGCGACTAGACACGAGGCAATAATTTTCCATCATGAAAACGCGCGGCCCAATGTTGCTATTCGCTTTAAGAACTATTTGGAAAACAGTGGATGGGATGTTTTACCCCACCCGCCTTATAGCCCAGACCTTGCCCCTTGTGACTACCATTTGTAGTCGATGCAGAATGCCCTACCGGACTACGGTTCACCTCAGAACAGGTTATGAAAAATTGGCTTGATTCATTCTTGGTCGCCAAGCCGACGAAAGATGGGAAAAAGTCATAGCTTCAGATGGGCAATACTTTGAATGATACTATTGTACATGTTTTTCTTAAATAAACGTTCAAATTTTGAAAAAAAAACCGCACGAATTAAGTTATAGACCCAATATTTGGTTGGCTCCTTCTGTAGATTAAATATTCAGATATTCTTTTACATTTTTCTATTGTACTGATGCTTGTAGGTACGTAGGAGTTTCTATGGGACATAAGAAGGGTATGATCTGGTGTAATAGCTAGGAATGCACTTTGAATTTTTTCAGGAATTGGAAATATTTTTTTTAGTTGTTCTTCTGTCTTTTCTAATACCGGGATGCATAATATATAAGTAAATAATCCTTGGATCACGGCTACCTTCAATTCGCTGATATCAATTATATGCTGGTAATTTTCTTGTGAATTGTCAGTGATATCTCTATGATGTTTCTCTTCGAATTCATGTATGACCTCTTTCAACATCGCAGGGGTTAAAATTTGTGGATGGACTATTCCATGCTTACCGACGTTTATTGTATTTATGGCTGTATTTATATCTTCATTAAGTTCATCAATAAAAATTATTGCCAAGATTAATTAAGTGTTTATGAAGCCATCTCTAGTATTAGAGTTTATCCCTCTGCTCAAGTTTTTAGCTATTTCTTCTTCTGAATTCACCCTACCTTTTAAAGTTTTATAATCTGCGGAAGATGAATCCAATACTAATTTCAAAATTTTAGTGTGATTAGTATGTACGGAAGCGATTTGTCGATTATCACTTTAAATTTTGTCAAAATCATTGTTTATTTGGATTAAATCAGATTCGCTTAATGTTCCAAAAAGTGTTTTTGAAATATCTCCAATAAAGTTGGCTAGTCCTCTTTTTGGTCTTTGTTTACCTAATAGTTAATACAATATAATATAGCAATACGAGTTTGTAACCTTTTGTATCTTCCACGAGTAATCTGTAGTTCATATTTTAAATAATGAAATTTTAAATAATTTTCAGAGATTTTACAATGTTTCATACGATATTAAGTTATTTTAACGACTTAAGGGATTTTAAGACATGATGATATTTTGGGAGCTTCTGAGTAATTTTAATTCAGTTCAAGATGTTTTATTAGATATTAAGTAATTTTAAGCACATTTTTTCCAGAAATTTTAAAAGATTTGGTGAGATTATATTGGATTTTCAGGAATTTCAAGGGATTTCATAAAATTTCATGGGTCTTTAAGTAATTTTATGGGCTTTGATGATATTTTGGGAGCTTCTGAGTAATTTTAATTCACTTTAAGATATTTCATTAGATATTAAGTAATTTTAAGCACATTTTTTTCCAAAAATTTTAAAGGATTTTGTGAGATTATATTGGATTTTCAAGAATTTTCAATAATATAACGAAATTTCATTGAATTTTGTGTAATTCTAAGGGGCATAATGAGACTTCATGAGATTTTTTGTAATTTTAAGTAATTTTAAGAAATATCAATCGATTTTGCGAAATTTAAAGGAATTTCATAGGATTTCATAGGATTTTTAGTAATGTTAAGGGTTATAGCGATAGATTGTGGAATTATAAGGAATTTTAAATACTTGGAAGATATTTAAAGGGGTATTAACTTATTTTGAGGACTTTAAAGGTATTTTCCGAGGTTTCATTAGATTGTCAGGAATTTAAAGAGATATTTCATGACAGTTCATGGGATTTTAAGGGCATGTGAAACTTTTCAGAATATGATTTTCAAATTACCCAACTTTTCTCTTACAAAAAGTGCGATATATTGCAGCCTAAAAATGTTGAAAAAGCGAATATTT